>JARQWZ010005481.1:0-76369 GCA_033150135.1 Gobio occitaniae
CTATCACATCTGTACAATGTGAATATAAATTCTGCTGTGGTATATTATTGGATCAAAGATTTCAAAGATTCAAAAATGTGTGAAACATTTGTGAACGCTGCCATCCGAACCTTGGTACGCACCAAACAAGATGGGTCTCGGTCCGCTTCCAGACAAATGCTAGTTACGCATGTAACTGCCTCTGGCATTCACCTAGAACTCAAAGAACCACAGTGTAAACACTATTGAATTATCGCAGGGCCAGCCAGCTAGGTCTAAAAATTTCGACAAGACACGTGGATACGTATGCTGAGCCCTGTGGGGTTATAAGCCACAGTAGCTCAACAATCTGCCTCGAAACACCTTTCTCGCGCAATCCGAGTGATTAAGGCGATCATCCAGAATTCACAGAACCACAGTTACATGCGTGGTTTCATTCCTACTGACCACCAGAGGCAGTCTACTGCACTAATCACTACTGCATGACACATACTAACACAGTCATGAGGAATGCCACCCACCTGATGTAAAATTGAGCAGTAGAGTAGAGTTCACATAACACTTCAAGACATCCAGCAACCAAACGCAAGTACAATTTGCAAGAAAGTGAGAATTCTGAGCAAGGTTCAGACAGCGTGCACCCTTCAGAAAACTCCAGACAAGACTGCGAGATCCAAGAGGAGATCCACCAACTGGAACATGATACTCAGAAATCGCAGCAAGGTACGCTCGTCCAGTAAACGTTGAAAAAGCTGAAGATGCTCAGAATGTCACGTTGCAGAAATCCTGTGTAATGTCTCCCATAACAGAGGGATAGGTGGAAACGCATATAGGCATTTCGGGCATTCGTGAGAAGGGACTGGACACTTCCATCCTTGCAAACCATAAGCGACAGTGAGTGGTCATCTCTGAAGCAAAAAGAGCCACACGGAGAACATGGAGGCCTGTCAGGACCAGCATGAAATACGTTAGAGCCAAGAACACTGCACGCAGTTCCAGCCGGTTGATATGTTCTGTGGCCTGGGTCAGTGTCCAGTGCCTACAAATACCCCTCCGATTCTTTGTTGCCCCCCATCTTGTGGGAAGCGTCTGTCGTGACCAACTCCCGATAAGAGGGAACAACAGGGCACACCTCCCTTCAGAAACTACTCTCCACCGCCTCAACGCACGTATGCAAAGGTGAGAAACTACAATCAGTCGATGCCAATATCTGGTGGGATCTAGCCACAAAACCGTTGTTCCATGGAGTGGTCTGAGGTGGAGTAAACCCAGGGGAATCACAAGGGGAATAATAGTGGCCATTAACATTCCTATTAGTTGTAGGACCACCTCGTACTGCAAAGACACACCCGGGTGAAAGCGAGTCAAAAGTTGCAAAATGTTTGTCACACATTCCTTAGACAGGGAGGCAGACATTAGGTGGGAATTCAGGGTCATTCATATGAACGTAGTGGTCTGTGTTTGAATCAGACAGCTCTTTTTCATGTTCATGGAAAAGCACAACTTCTGCACATCTCAAAAGCAGTCTGGAGTCTTGCGCAGCCTGCCGTCTCGTGGGGGCACAAGGAAGCCAGTTGGTAGCACTTTGAACTGGTAGGATTGATTCAGGAAACTGTTGTTCATCACAGAAAGTTTCTGTGTTTCAATCGTGACGTGAAAGTATGCATCTTTCAGGTCGACAGGTCGGAAACCACCGTCCTTTGGAACAAGAAACTATTTTGAATAGAACCCGTCTCCCTGAATGAGTGTATGAATTAGAATATTGTGGAATGGTTCAATATTGAAGACACCTGGTGCCACACTCTAATTAGCTAATGAACTCAAAAACACCTGCAAAGGCCTTTAAATGGTCTCTCAGTCTAGTTCTATAGGCTACACAATCATGGGAAAGACTGCTGACTTGACAGTTGTCCAAAAGACGACCATTGACACCTTGCACAAGGAGGGCAAGACACAAAAGGTCATTGCAAAAGAGGCTGGCTGTTCAGAGCTCTGTGTCCAAGCACATTAATAGAGAGGCGGAGGGAAGAAAAAGATGTGGTAGAAAAAAGTGTACAAGCAATAGGGATAACCGCACCCTGAAGAGAATTGTGAAACAAAAACCCATTCAAAAATGTAGGGGAGATTCACAAAGAGTGGACTGCAGCTGGAGTCAGTGCTTCAAGAACCACTACTCATAGACAGTGAGTTATTCCGCACTGGGTTTCGGCTGTCGCATTCCTTGGGTCAAGCCCACTCTTGAACAACAGACAGCGTCAGAAGTGTCTCACCTGGGCTAAAGACAAAAAGAACTGGACTGCTGCTGAGTGGTCCAAAGTTGTGTTCTCTGATGAAATTAAATTTAGCATTTCCTTTGGAAATCAGGGTCCCAGAGTCTGGAGGAAGAGAGGAGAGGCGGCATACAATCCACGTTGCTTGAGGTCCAGTGTAAAGTTTCCACAGTCAGTGATGGTTTGGGTTGCCATGTCATCTGCTGGTGTTGGTCCACTGTGTTTTTCTGAGGTCCAAGGTCAACGCAGCCGTATAGTAGGAAGCTTTAGAGCACTTCATGCTTCTTGCTGCTGACCAACTTTATGGAGATGCAGATTTTCCAACAGGACTTGGCACCTGCACACAGTGCCAAAGCAACCAGTACCTGGTTTTAAGGACCATGGTATCCCTGTTCTTAATTGGCCAGCAAACTCGCCTGACCTTAACCCCATTGAAAATGTATGGGGTACTGTGAAGAGGAAGATGCGATATGCCAGACCCAACAATGCAGAAGAGCTGAAGGCCACTATCAGAGCAACCTGGGCTCTCATAACACCTGAGCAGAGCCACAGACTGATCGACTCCATGCCATGCCGCATTGCTGCAGTAATTCAGGCAAAAGGAGCCCCAACTAAGTATTGTCTGCTGTACATGCTCATACTTTTCAGTTGGGCAAGATTTCTAAAAATCCTTTCTTTGTATTGGTCTTAAGTAATATTCTAATTTTCTGAAATACTGAATTTGGGATTTTCCTTAGTTGTCAGTTATAATCATCAAAATTAAAAGAAATAAACATTTTAAATATATCAGTCTGTGTGCAATGAATGAATAAAAAAAAATACAAGCTTCACTTTTTGAATGGAATTAGTTAAATAAATCAACTTTTTGATGATATTCTAATTATATAACCAGCACCTAAATTGCTATAAATTCCCTTGTTAGAGGTGTACCATAAAGCTTACATTATAAATGTTAGTAATACGCATGTAACTCAATGGTAATTTTTCTTCAAATCTGCAGTTCTGGGTATGCGGACCCACAGCAGCTTTGGTGCCTACGCTCTGTTGTTATGTATCGTCATCACTGTCCTGCGTTCTCATTGGTTCGCTGGCATATGAGGGATTTAATGAGCAGGGTAAGCTGTGAGCAAATCGCTAGGCCAAGAGGAAATATTTGCTGTTACTGCCTTTACAAAACATAATAGACTGAATCCAGTAAAAAAAAAGTCATAACTGAAACTATTTTCATAGCATTTTATTTTGAATGAAAACTGTTAACTGTTAAAGACTGACCTACTGTAAACAGACCTGTAACTATCCGAGGCTGTTAATCGTAGTCTGTGTGTTTGTTAAAGTCATCAATTGCATTATTTCAACATATTTAAAAGAATAATTATATTTTTACTACTTACAGTTATTCTAATGCTATTTTACTATTTTACTTTATTCATAATAGCC
Organism: Gobio occitaniae; assembly: GCA_033150135.1. Lineage (NCBI taxonomy): Eukaryota > Metazoa > Chordata > Actinopteri > Cypriniformes > Gobionidae > Gobio > Gobio occitaniae. Next base: position 3,687 of record JARQWZ010005481.1, read on the forward strand.
CTGGTGAAAAAAAAGTATCCTTTATTGTATTTCAAGTATATTCTCTTTTTCAATAGTATATTGTAAATATACTAACAAAAATTGTACCATCTTTAAATATATAAAAAGTATATTAGCATCATATTTTCACAATGTAACTTTTAATGCACTTTAAAATAATTGTATTTTAGTATATTTTAGAAAAATATACTTAAAATGAAAGTTCTGTGTACTTTTTAAAAGTGTACTTATTTGAACATTACTAAAAATATATTTTTTAGTATATTTTTAAACTGTGCTCAAATTTGTCATTCTAACAATGCACTGAAAGCACATTTTAAAAATACATATTAAATATCCTTAATTTGTAGTATATTTAAAGTTAAATTTAAGTAATGTTTAAGGTTATTTATTCATGCTTAAGTGTTAAAATTAAGCATGAATAAATAAGTGTTAAAATATGACTAATGCATTAAGAGCCCATTTTTTATATATGCAGTGCACAAGCCCTACTGTAGTTGTGCTTTAAGTGTAAAATATGTTTAATGAGTTTACACTGGCAGAGAAGAATCGTGTTACAATCGCACACTAAAATACAACGCAAGAAAATATGAGTTGAGTATTATCGGAATTCAAATGTCTCTTCAACTTGGTCTGTGACCAATCAGATTGTGTTGTTCACCGCCTGCAGCCAATCAGAGGCAGAGCTCTCTTTTGAAATAATGCAATTGATGACTTTAACAAACACACAGACTACGATTAACAGCCTTGGATAGTTACAGGTCTGTTTACAGTAGGTCAGTCTTTAACAGTTAACAGTTTTCATTCAAAATAAAATGCTATGAAAATAGTTTTCAGTTATGACTTTTTTTTTTACTGGATTAAGTCTATTATGTTTTGTAAAGGCAGTAACAGCAAATATTTCCTCTTGGCCTAGCGATTCGCTCACAGCTTACCCTGCTCATTAAATCCCTCATATGCCAGCGAACCAATGAGAACGCAGGACAGTGATGACGATACATAACAACAGAGCGTAGGCACCAAAGCTGCTGTGGGTCCGCATACCCAGAACTGCAGATTTGAAGAAAATTACCATTGAGTTACATGCGTATTACTAACATTTATAATGTAAGCTTTATGGTACACCTCTAACAAGGGAATTTATAGCAATTTACTTTTATATAGTAATTTGCAGCTAATAATATATTATATATATATATATATATATATATACAGGGAGTGCAGAATTATTAGGCACGTTGATTTTCTGATCATATTTTTTTTCCAGGCACATTTGACCAATTCCAAACCACAGTAATCCTAATAACTACTATTGATTTAGTATTTAATAATGTATAAGTGATATATAATTGTTCATGAAGGCTGGAAATGAAAATCACCTTATATTCAGGTGTGCAGAATTATTAGGCATGTTTTCTTTTAGAGATAAATTGAGCCAAAAAAGAGATTTAACTCAGACTGAAAAGTCAAAAAGTATTAAATGCCCATGAGAAGGATGCAATACTAATGCAATACTAGACATTGCAGTTAAGGCATGACCATTGGACAGTGAAATGCTCGTTGGGTCAGCAGGATCTGACAAAAACATGTGGTGAAGAAAAGACACCTGTTAACTGCAAAATAATTAAGAATTAAGGTGAAGAATTAAGGGTGAAACCATCAGGAACCCTTTAGTCTCCAGCACCACCATTTTCCAGAGCTGCAACCTACCTGGAGTCTCCAGAAGTGCAAGGTGTCAGGATCTCAGAGACTTCAGTTAGGTAAAGAATCCTAAAAAATGACCCCCACTAGATAAGAATCACAAGCTGAAGTGTTGTAAAATACATGAAGAAGGTTTTTTTATAGGCTTTATGGACAGATAGGTTGAGAATGACTCTTGAAGGACCAGCACCACATCCTCTAGTACCACTGTTTGAAGAATTCATCTTCCAGAATCTGGCAGTACGTTTTGGGAGTTCATTTTTAGTCCATCTCTGCAAAACGGACTTCAGGATGGACTAAAATGAACTCCCAAAACGGGAGTATGTGTGTATATATATATATATATATATATATATATATATATATATATATATATATATATATATATATATATATATATATATACACATATATACATACATACATACATACAGGTGCTGGTCATATAATTAGAATATCATCAAAAAGAAAGATCAGACCACGTGACAGCAGCAAGCAGGCTCCTGATTGGTTAACGCGGCGCGAATTGACGCGGGACCTCCAGACGCGCGTCAATGCGCCTTTCCATTGACTTAACATTGAAATCACTCGCGCCAGACGTGCTATTCGCGTTTGGTGTGAAAGCAGCATGACACATTTAAATTGACACCTGTCATGGTGTTTCTTATTTGTCGTCTCTGATTTAGATACGTGTCCTCAGCCGATGTGCTGTACCATTTAAAGGTAAAGCAGTTAGTTTATGTGACATTAGTGCCACCTTGCGGAATTACAAAAATACAGCATATTTTGCTAACGGCTCTTCCGCACGTCATGCCAGACTCAACTCAAACAACTCAACAGCTTTTACGGGTGCTTGAGAAGGAATCAACAGGTAAATGTAGGCCACTTTCAAAAAATGGACAAATATATTAGGAAACTTTTAACTGTGAGAGTAAGCATTCTAGCTACTGGAGTTCCCCAGGGCTCAGTGCTTGGACCACTTCTCTTCTCCATCTACATGTCATCACTGGGATCTGTCATTCAGAAACATGGCTTTTCCTATCACTGCTATGCCGACGACACTCAACTCTACTTCTCATTTCAACAAGATGATCCCACGGTTGGTGTGTGTATCGCTGCCTGCCTAACAGACATTTCAGCCTGGATGAAGGAACATCACCTTCAACTCAACCTTGCAAAGACAGAACTGCTTGTGGTCTCTGCAAACCCAGCACTTCACCACAATCTCTCCATTCAGCTAGGATCATCAACTCCGTCCAGGACAGCCAGGAACCTTGGGGTTGTGATTGATGATCAGCTAAAATTCACTGACCACATTACTGCAACAACCCGGTCCTGCAGATTTGGGTTATACAACATTAGTAAGATTAGACCCTTCCTATCAGAGCATGCCACACAACTCTTGGTCCAAGCTCTTGTTCTCTCCAGACTGGACTACTGTAATGCTCTTCTAGCGGGCCTTCCGGCATGCACTATCAAACCCTTGCAACTGATCCAGAATGCAGCGGCGAGGTTGGTCTTTAATGAGCCGAAGAGAGCGCACGTCACGCCTCTCTTCATCAGTCTCCACTGGCTGCCAATAGCCGCTCGCATCAAATTCAAGGCACTGGTGCTCGCCTTCAAAGCATCCACTGGCTCTGCACCAATATACCTAAACTCGCTCGTTCAGACTTACACACCCTCCAGGAACTTACGTTCTGCCAGTGAACGACGCCTTGTGGTGCCATACCAGAGAGGCATGAAATCGCTCTCACGGACCTTTTCCTGGACCGTTCCCACCTGGTGGAATGACCTGCCTATCGCAATTTGTGCGGCCGAGTCTGTAGCCATTTTCAAAAAACACCTAAAGACACATCTCTTCCAGCAGCACCTGACCAATCAAGAATAGCACTTATCATTCTATTCATTTTCTGTCTGTCTAATTTATTTATTCAAAAATAAATAAATAAAAAATAAAAAAATCTGTCCTGTGTTCTGTGCTAGATTAACTGAGACTTGCTACAGCACTTGCATACTGTTGCCCTTGACTGTTCTAGTTGCTTCTTTTGCTCTCATTTGTAAGTCGCTTTGGATAAAAGCGTCTGCTAAATGACTAAATGTAAATGTAAGCAACTGATCAGCAAACACACCGACTAGAGTGATGGCGAACGCGCTTATTTCAAACTCATCCAACATACAGATGCATTTTTGACATAACACGTCACTCGGCATACCCGGGTTAAAACCGCTCGCCACTGATCTATATATGTAACAGATGTAGGCCAGTAAGAGTTGTGTGTGTAAAACTCACTCCCCCTTGCCTCAAGAGGTGTGCTAGCGGCTAGTCTTTAGCGTCCTTGTGAGAGCCCGCCTCCCATGCCGGATACTCCAGTTCTAATCTCGCTCGTAGTGGGTCAGTGGGTTACATATATCCAAAGGAGAAACCCAATACAAGTAATGAACTTTATCTTGTGTTCTCACTCCGCAGCAACTATTTATATTTAAGGCTATACAGCCATCTAGTGCTTACACCTTGATATTGCAGATGGTAAATGGTGCATAATTTAGAGGTAAATATTTAGTATATTTACTAAGTATTTAGTAGGGTGACAGACTTCCACGTTTTCCAGGGACAGTCCCGGTTTTTAGTGTTCTGTCTCCGACTGGAGCTGACCCCGGAAAGGTCCCCGTTTTACAGCTCGTTCAAAACAACCCATAGATATATTGCAAAAAAAAGCGCCCAACCAACAATAGCAGCTGCTGGTTATAGGAGCAATCGTGTAGTGATTATTTCTCCAGCAGATGGCGCTGTGAGCTACGCTGACTCTACTTGGACGCGCGCGCCGCTACTTCATGAAGAACGTAACCGAGAGCAGAACGCCATTATCATCAAATATCAAAAGAAACATTGTTATCGTTTTCAAGGTAGAAACATACTAACTGTTCATGTTAAATTACAGTAATGCTGTTTGTATCTGCTTTATAACAGAGCCTCAACAGGGATTGTTTTGTCCCCAAAAGTTCCGCAGTCAAAACGCAGTGATAACCACACATCTGAACTATAAAAAACCCAAACATTTACACTTGCAAAAAAACATGTGCAGAATACACATATTTTCTGCTTAAAATGAGCCTTAATTAGCCCAATGAAGGACAGTAAGATTTATTTTCAAGCACAAACGTAACAACATTTGAAGTAAAAAAAGTAATTTATATAGTATAAACTTGTGAAAATTTAAATATTAAATACAATTTTAAAATGTTAAAATATTTGTTGAATAGTTTTATTTATATTTATGTTGTTTTATTTTTGTAATGTGTTTTTGTTGAGTCATGTTATAATATTGTTTTTAACTGCTTGTTATTTACAATGGTTAGGCTTCTATTAATTGTTCTTTTTGCGGGTGCGTTGAATTGTATTAAATCCAGACCAAAAATCCTAATAATCAAACTAAAATCATAATAATTATTAATGTTAATAATAATACAGGGAGACCACAACAACAACAACAACAAGTCAAATATATTGTCCCTGTTTTTTTTATTAAAAGATAATAACAAATGAGATTTTGACCACTCAAATAGGAAATGTCCCCAGTTTCCATTTCAGAAATCTGGTCACCTTAAGGGGATTTTTAGTAAAATATTAAAGGGAAAATATTATTGACATTCTTCAAAAACATCCTTCATTTCTGTAGAGCTGGAGATTTAAATAATGATCAAATTACTGAGTTCAGCTTTGAGAATGAAACCAACCTGTGTGTTCCTCAGTTTCCTCAATCTTCAGTTCTTCAGTCTCCTCTTTCTCTGTTTGTTCCTCAGTTTCTTCATGTTTCACTCTCAATGTTTCCTCAATCTTCAGTTCTTCACTTTCCTCTTTCTCTGTTTGTTCTTCAGTTTCTTCATGTTTCAAACTGAATGTTTCTTCAATCTTCATGTCTTCACTCTCCTCTTTAATGAAAGCCATCTTTATAATAGTGTGTCATGTGGATAGTGTTTTTCCGTGTGTTTGTCCTGTTTAAGATGAGAATAATTAACAGAAAGAAAAATAAATCCACACTAAATCATTTCAGTAGGTCATCGCACAAGTAATGGAGTCAGTCAGAGGGATAGTTTTTGTTTTTTTTTCTTCAAAATTACAGAATTCTAATTATTATTCAACTCAACTACCGATGTATCGGCCAATGGTGTCTGTTTGGACTGTTTAAAACAGATCAGGGATGCGGAAAAACGTGTCCGACTGCAAATCATACTGTGTGTGAATAAAATGTCTCGTATTGAATTTAGGTCAAGATAACGCGACAATAATGCAGGCAGTTAAAAATAGCTACATAAAAGCAGCTCTATTTGACCCTATGAATCACCCGTAGCTCAAGCCAGGGTTGCAGGTCTGTGGTTTTTCCCTACACTAAACATGATCTGTAGCGCCTGTCATCCAGTAATCGCAAATAAACTGCTTTGTTACTTCTAAAAACCATCATCATCTTTCCAATTCTGTCCATTTTATCACAAAATTCAAAGAATAAATGCCGTTTTGTCGCTCCTACATGTGATGTGACAGATCGCTGTAGCGCCTCAGTTCAAGCGGAGCACGAGTCCTCTCTAGCACTTTAAAGAGGTGATGAACTGAGAAATCAACTTTCCCTTGAGCTTTTGATATATAAAAGGTCTTGGTAATATAAGAATATCCTGTATGTTTCAGAGCTGAAAACTTCATTGTTAGTCAAAGAAAAGCTTTTATTGACACCAGGCCCAGAAATGCTCGATCTCAGAATGTGCCCGGCTATGACGTGAGAGTGTAGTGAAGCACCGCCTCGACAGAAGAAGAACAACGCCTGATTCTGTAGCCCCGCCCACTCGTGCCACTAACATAACACAGGCCTACATGGAGCTAAACCGCATCGAATTTCTAAACATAGCGCATAAGCTTCATGGATCCCAATATTATGAATGCATGGATGAACTTTATTTTTAATGAATAACCTGCTCACGTGGGGAAGACATTGCACGTTTGTTCCTTCATTTCTCTGGATTTGTTTGTAAACAAGAGACTGGATTTGCAGACAGGATGAGATTAAACACTAATGTGAGTAAAAATGTTTTTTATTTGTGACAGTATTGCATTGTTACAGATCATTTGATATCTATTGATTATGTGTACGTGTCTAACTGAACATTAGCACGCTGTCAAAGGCTGGAGAATACTTTGTGGCGTTGTTTGTTCATTCCGAATCGGGGTCAGACTTGGTCATGTAACGTTATGGGCTAGGGCTCGCAAAGCCCAACGTCCTGGGACTATGTGTTTTTCAGACGGGCTACCAAAACAGGCTATCTTAAATAGTGAAATAACATTCCTTTCTTGATGTGCGTTCACTCTCTTGACTTGATATTTGAAGGAAAAATACAATCGCGGAAGTTTTGATCATGCAGTCTGCAATGTACTTGTTATTTTGGCAGGGCTGCCTGCTAAAATTCGCATTCCTGGGTCTGTTTTAGGGATGGCGAAAACTAAACATTTTCTTGACCGACCACCGAGCCTCATTAGCCGGTTGAAACCGGTTAACCTATTAGTTTAAAATATGCCGCACTATTTGAAATAACTGCCGCGAGCCGCGCCTGCAATTTCGCAACTCTGTCGCATCTCTCTGCCGCTCTGCCTCCCACTCTCACACACACACACACACACACGAGTCCCGCAAACGCGGCGGCGAGGAGCTTGTTTGAGATCGGAGGACAAATGGCTCCTTAGTTTCAAAATGGTTTGGGTACAAGGTGATCGCGTTGAAAATAAAGGCATTTGTCTAGCGTTAGAAGCTCATTTGAAACATTGCCGCGGCTCATTTAAGAAAATAACAGCTCCGAAGAGACGCTGCTTTAGTTCGAGGTAGTGCTAAAAATAATAAAGAAAGATGATGATCAACACCTTATGTGTTACCACTGAAATGTAGATGTAATATATTTCCAAATGTAAGCCCATCTTATGCTGAATGTTGTCTAATAGACTGCAACACGATAAAACCAATGGATAAAACCGGCACCTTCAGAATGTGTAAAAGACGCACCGGCCAAGACGGGTCTAACTCACTGTGTGCCTTCTAATTAAGCACTGTATCACACAAGTTTCAACTTACATCTGTGTCGTTCTTTTTGGTGAAATGGTCCCACACACTACTTTTCTTTGCACCTTCATACTGTCGTCTGCCCTGGCTAACCGCAAACCTTGTGAGCGCGCAAACCCAAACGCTGTGACCTCGCGCCAAATGTTTTTATTGGTTTATTAAGTACAAACAGTCGAGTTATGAAAAATTCAGGCTAGTTCATGACACCTTTATATCTCAAAAAATATGTGTGAATATCAAAAGGTATGTTGAAAGATACACTACAACTTACCGAAATCCGTAACATGACTCATGCAAACACTCAATCACTGTTTCAACTGTGGAAATACGTCAGTAAAACAGTTTGTAAACAATAGGTCACTATTGTATTTAGCCTAACGTTACCTTATGAAAGTCATTCGATGTTCCCCGTTTGTTAGTTAACGATAAAGAAACACTAGAGAGGAGCTACTGTTAATTATATATGTTTGCTTGAATAAATTTGTCATGAACACAAGTGCTTATGAAAAATACCTTATATGAGCAACATATGCATTATATGTGTACAATCATTTCAGTTTTTTATTTGGGTGTAATTAGCCTATTATATCTGAAATAAATAGCAGTTTAATATAATACCTTTGTTGTTAATTGCAACCAATAGTGTTGTGTCGAATGAGAGGGTTCTGTATAGTTTGCAACATTATTTGGGAGAGAGTTTTTTCAAAATGAATTTATAGCCTTGTATGAAAATACCATATGAAAAGGTAATGCAGGATTTAAAATGTTTTTAAAAGTGCAGTGCATAATAGGTTGGTATTCAGCACGAGTCTGTGTATTTTCTGTAGTTTTTCTATTTCAAGTTATCATTGTCATGGTAAATTATTGTGTCCAGCCTGTCAGGACATTGAGTCCACAGGTTTCCTTTAAAAAAAAAAGTTAGGAAACCTGCATGGTGGCGTTTTATGCAGGTGAAGAGAAGGGACTTCACTTCTGCATGTGCTTCAAAACAGTTTACAATAACATTTTCAGCTGTGTGGAAGGCCTATACTTCATGTTAAACATATATAGCGAATATATAATATCATCAGCCTACTGATACAGCAAAGACAACTTCGGCAGTATTGACGGCAAAATAGGCTACAGTATATTTCATTCTGTATTGACAGGTGCAATATTTGAAAATTGATCATTAATTTTTTTAAATTACAATTAAATAAAAAATAAATCTGCATTTGTCAACCTAGAGACTTTCAAACATCAAAATGTTATTTATTAATATGTATTCATGTCAAAATTACATATAAACATATTTTCCTATTCTATTTTGCCTGGAAACGCGTCCAACACGCTCGTGTGTCACGTGAAAAATAGGCGTCGGTTCTATTTCTAGCACGTTCCCAGCTTTGCTATTGCCTGAGACATGATAATAATCAGTACAGTGTTGTGATCTGAGCACAGTGTTCATATCATTAGCTAGCGTATATACAGTATATATATCTATAAGCTAACACTGTTCTCTCTCCGACACCTGCCGTTCTCCACTGGTTCTCCTCACACAATGTGTCTCCTCTAATCGTTGATCCGTCTAATCCTGACCTTTCCCTAATTGTGTGTGTGTCATTATTGTATGGCTGTGGTCTGCCATATGAGTATTAATAAACAATTTCCTCAGCGTCCGAACTGTCATTGTGATCCATTGTTTTCCTATCGTTGAAATTCACTGCACTCCCTCCCGTTATGTCACTTCCGGATTTGCTGTTTTTAGATGCGGAAGTAAAATTTTCTACATGTATAGTTCCTACATTATTTTTCTATACATTGACTCACTGGGGTCTCTGAATCATTCGCTGTGAATCAATCGGTTCAATTGACTCTGAGAGTCGATAGCTCCAGTTCTCTCATAATTATTATTTTTTTTAAATTTAATTTTCCAACAAAACATACAATGCCATTTCACATCAAACAAAAAACAAACAGAAGTTGGAGAATAACCGATCTTAAGTCTTACATTTTGCTAATTACTTTTTTCAGTATGAGAGATATTTTAATACATTTCTTATTTCTAGAAACTGAGTTCAATGAGTCATAAAATATTTTAAGATCTTTACAGAAAATTTAAATGCAGGTGTGATAGACATTACTTTATCTTTATGAATATGAAACTTCCCAAGAAGAATAATTAACATTAATGTGTTATCAATTATATCAGATCCAGTATTACAGTCCATGAAGAGGATCATAGACTCTCCTATTTTAATTATTTAGTCAAATGTATCAAAAACCACCACAGATATCTGCTTCCAGAAGTCTTCTGAATATTTACAATTACAAAATACACGTATGAGAATTTCAGATTTGATTGTAATAAAATAACATTGTGGAGAGGAGTCTATTTAAAACTAGTTAAGAAACATTACATGGATAATACATGTGCAGTATTTTAACATTAATACTTACTGACCAACTTTCTCAATTGAAAGTAAAGAGAAATATTGTTTCCATTTTAAAACTGCTTTTGGGCAACAACTGATATCTCGAGTAATGCAATTTCTGATGCAAACGTTATTACACTTCATATCCAATATATTAACACAATATATTAACACATCAATAACAAGTTTTGGAGTCTGCAGACAAACTGAACTGTAACTGAGATGATCTTTCATAAGAGCCGCTCCTTCTGTTACTCATGAGTTTATTCTGTTACTTTACTCACACAGCGCTGATACATGTTAGATAAAGCAATTCAATGTTACATTTAGTAATATATCATTCATTCTGCGTCGCTTTAAACACTATAAACACAAACCTTTCCTCAGCCGAATCACAACAGATGCACGAGCGCGGCGCAGCCTTATGACGTCATGCACCAAGACCAAAATAAAAGTCCTGCTCAACCAGGCCTGAGTCTAAAACCACAGAAGTGCAAACATTTATGTTCATAAAATATATTAATAAAAATAAGATGACAAAAATTCCGATTTTCAATGTATTGATGAAATACATTTAATAACACAATGGTAAGTTAATAATACAGTTCACATTAAGAGTTACAAAATAATTAAAATTAAAGCAATATAACCATTTTTTTTCTTAATGATGTACTTCTTATTACTTAATATTCCATGTAGACTCACAACTAATGTCACAGTATTTATGTTCATTGTCCAATCCAGACGCTTCAGCCACTACCCATACGGAAATATAATAAATATGTGTATGAAATATCAATATATGCGATATATAAAGTAAAAACATATGAAACCTATTAGAAATTGAAACAATTCCATATTTTTACATATAAATGTATCCCATATATTATACAGTATATGTTTATGTATGTATAACATGTCTCATATAATACATTTCTGAATATGCTCATATAAAGTAAAAACATAAATGCACAGCTTTCAGACATACCATATATTGACATATATCTCTATTCCACATATTATATATGTTCAAATTATATATGTGACAAATCACTATCACTGACAAATGTCGTAGAGTCTTAGTATAGATTTTATGTATAAAACAAATTATATTTGTAATGTTACTTCTTGTCAGGTGAGGCAAGGGATGAAGGACTCAAGGATGCAGAGGTTAATGGGCTTTTTATTAGACTTCAAAAATAAACAATCAAAACAGAACCAAACCCCTTCATTCTTGTAAGTGGCTCGCCGTAGTTTTTTATACAATAAGAAAGCCTCATAAAAGGGGAATTGGGTCAGGGGATCTCTGGATAATCCGTAATTCATTTGGAGTTATAAAACGAAAATACCGTTTTTCTGTTTTTTGTTTCAAAACGAAAAACCAAATAACCGTTTTTGGTGTCAGAATCAAAAAACGAAAAACCAATTAAAAACGGTCCATTTTTCGTTTTGAACTTCAGTCAATTCGTTTTTCGTTTATAAACCAAAAACGGAAGTCACGTGGTCTATTCCTTTTTTGGAAGCGAAAGTAACCAGTAACACTTTCAAAATAGAAGTAACTATAGTTAACGAGGTGATTGTAGACTAACTATAACGTTTTTTAGTGCCACTAAAGTAGCACTGGGTGTGAGAAAAAAACAAAAAAACACTTAAGTTAACTGAAATAAAAATTAAAACTAATAAAATAATAACTCTGGCTGTTAGGGAGAATTAAACATTTGTAAGAACATTGGTGACCTGTAACTTCAGATTAAGACAAGTGAACTAATTTTATATGTAGCTTAGGATAGCAGGAAGCCTATTTATCTATAAGTTTCTATTATTTAATTCACATTTTAGTTTTGTAACATATGTCTTGCTATGTGGAAGGTCAACCAGCAGAGGTCACTCTACCCCCTTCTGCGCACCGACTCTTTCTGTGGGACAACAGGCAACAAGGGTTTGACCTTTTGACTTGTGTTTATATCAAAGAGAAGGCAAGCACTGCTACCAACAGAAGCTAATCACTGAGTTTGAAGGGTGTGCAGAACTTCACGTGCCTTCCAGCTCCTCTTTCTATGGCACTATAGCTGCTAAAAACTCTCAGCTTCCACCATCTACTGTTACCCCTTCTGTGTCAAAACAAAACTCTTCCAAAACAAATCTATAAAGTTGTATACCTTTTATTTTCATTCGCATTTTTCTCCAGTGTAATATACTTATGTTAGTAAAGTAGATGAAATATTTTTTATGCAGCTTGTAGTTCTCATTAGTTATGTAGACCTACTTGTGTGTGAAACCTAGCCTTACTCAGTCAAAAATTATCTCTAGCCCTGGGACTTTCAGATCTTTTAGTGCTTTTTTGGGTTTAATTCTGTTTGATGAACCACCAGGGAAAGGCAGTGCTCTGTACTCTTGGTACTTGTGTAAAGTAAAATAAAAGTGAAGTTAAATTATTTAGTTTTGGTACTCTGGTACTACCCTAGTACTCGTGTCAGGGCCTCCCAGAGTTTGCCCAATACCTGGAGGATGTGAGCCTGTGCACTGTGTGCTGGGTTTAAGGACTGATGATAGTAGCAAGACTGGCCCCAGTCACCTACCATCACTCTCTCTTCAAATAAATGCTGGACTGGCAGGACACCACTCCTTCCTCCGGCACCATAAAAGGGCCTTTGTTGTCACTTTCAGATATTTACATCATGGTTTATGGTAAGCCACATCTTTGAATTGTGGCACTACTTTTGTGGAATTGGATGATGTCAACTTATGTCTTTCAATACAAATGTTCATCATAATGTACAAAGGTACAGTGAAGCAGGGCTCTGCATTGCAACTCTTTCACTTGCATATATGCCCTTAAATGATTTACAAGCATATTGGGTCAGTGAAGACTAAAACCTAGGCAAGGCAAGGCAAGGCAAGTTTATTTATATAGCACATTTCATACACAGTGGCAATTCAAAGTGCTTTACATAGAAGAAATTAAAAAATAATAAAAAGAAATAAGAATAATTCAAACAGTTTAGAAAAAAATAAAATAAAATACAGTACAGTACAGTCGGACGAACATTGGCACAAACATGATCAGCTAGATTCCTGGTATTCAGGCATCTTAATATCTAAGCAATAGCTCACTTCAGGCTTCAGTATACACTTATTATATCATACTTAAGGGGCACTGTTCATGTTGGGCTGACAACCTCCTTAACTGTGATATAATAGACACATAATCCTGCTTGAACTGAGCATTTGCTTTTATAAAATGGTTAAGTATGGCAAAAACAAAGTGACTGACTACAATTTGATTTTTGTCACGGTTAGATCATGATTTTCTTACTTCAATTTGTGGGACAATATGTTATATCTCCTTTTTCATGATCCAGCCTATATTGACTTATACAGTTGTCTTTCTTCCCACTTACATTAATATGTTGGTAGTACAGTGTCAGAGTAAATATCTGTCCATATTTCATGTGATTATAGGAATAAGTAGTTTTGGATAAAAAAAAATGTATTAATGAAAAAAGTATTATTAGGATTATTTGCATGGAAACCAAAAGATTGTCATATTTATGACTTCAGGGAAGCTGAAAGATATTCAAGTCTCTATTTGACTTTTTCAAGTCTCTGGTATTCCTGTAGCTACACTGTTGTTTTTGAAACCCAAAAAGTATGGGGCATGAAATTCAACTGCAAATCTTTCAACTGTCTGACACAGATTTTTTTAGTTTTTAGTTGTATCCAATATAGTCTTATGTCTTTATCTCTTTGCTCTCCGGAAATCTCTTACAGCATGACTGAATAACTGTGCCAATGAGGATTCGACACTGCTGTGCCACCCTTTCCCACTACCCTCTCACATCACCAAGGCATCACAGAGGGCTTTCGGAGAATCGCTGCTGTGCTATCCTGTCACACCACCCAAACATGGACTGCCTGTTTTGTTTTTGTTACAGTATATATAAGACACACAATCAACAGAGGGGTTAGCTCTTGTAGATTTTGTTTTTCTAAATATAACGTCTTCATCCAATATTTTTAAAGACGATTGTATTACTTCAAATGATATTTACTTTATGTTAATAAAACGAGTAAAAACCATGTGAAAATCACCCATTAAATGAAGCCTCCTCTAAAGATGTGTTTTTCATTTATAGGCCTATGCAATGTGAACATGGTTGTACAGTGGTGGTCCAGACACAAAAAATCTCTGTAAAGCTGCTTTGAAACAATCTACATTGTTAAAAGCGCTATATAAATGAAGATGACTTGACTATAACATTTACAGTAGGTTTTAGTCTTCACTGACCCAATATGCTTGTAAATCATTTAAGGGCATATATGCAAGTGAAAGAGTTGCAATGCAGAGCCCTGCTTCACTGTACCTTTGTACATTATGATGAACATTTGTATTGAAAGACATAAGTTGACATCATCCAATTCCACAAAAGTAGTGCCACAATTCAAAGATGTGGCTTACCATAAACCATGATGTAAATATCTGAAAGTGACAACAAAGGCCCTTTTATGGTGCCGGAGGAAGGAGTGGTGTCCTGCCAGTCCAGCATTTATTTGAAGAGAGAGTGATGGTAGGTGACTGGGGCCAGTCTTGCTACTATCATCAGTCCTTAAACCCAGCACACAGTGCACAGGCTCACATCCTCCAGGTATTGGGGAAACTCTGGGAGGCCCTGACACGAGTACTAGGGTAGTACCAGAGTACCAAAACTAAATAATTTAACTTCACTTTTATTTTACTTTACACAAGTACCAAGAGTACAGAGCACTGCCTTTCCCTGGTGGTTCATCAAACAGAATTAAACCCAAAAAAGCACTAAAAGATCTGAAAGTCCCAGGGCTAGAGATAATTTTTGACTGAGTAAGGCTAGGTTTCACACACAAGTAGGTCTACATAACTAATGAGAACTACAAGCTGCATAAAAAATATTTCATCTACTTTACTAACATAATAAGTATATTACACTGGAGAAAAATGCGAATGAAAATAAAAGGTATACAACTTTATAGATTTGTTTTGGAAGAGTTTTGTTTTGACACAGAAGGGGTAACAGTAGATGGTGGAAGCTGAGAGTTTTTAGCAGCTATAGTGCCATAGAAAGAGGAGCTGGAAGGCACGAGAAGTGCTGCACACCCTTCAAACTCAGTGATTAGCTTCTGTTGGTAGCAGTGCTTGCCTTCTCTTTGATATAAACACAAGTCAAAAGGTCAAACCCTTGTTGCCTGTTGTCCCACAGAAAGAGTCGGTGCGCAGAAGGGGGTAGAGTGACCTCTGCTGGTTGACCTTCCACATAGCAAGACATATGTTACAAAACTAAAATGTGAATTAAATAATAGAAACGTATAAATAAATAGGCTTCCTGCTATAGGCTAAGCTACATATAAAATTAGTTCACTTGTCTTAATCTGAAGTTACAGGTCACCAATGTTCTTACAAATGTTTAATTCTCCCTAACAGCCAGAGTTATTATTTTATTAGTTTTACAAATCGGTTTATGGTTCGATATTTAATTTGCACACGAGGGCGGCGCTGAAACGGCCCTTTCATCTGATTGGTCAAACCGCTCCGCCTTCAGTACGAGCTTTTCTGTCTGTCAGGCAGAATAAGAGCCAGTACGAGTGCGGCACTGACAAATGTACTTTAATAAAATAATGTCTGAAACCACCACTCACTGTTAACTACACACAATAATTGAAGCAGAAATATGTTGCTGGTCACGTAATTCGTGCTGCTGCGACTTGCAAGCGACCCCATTAATGTGAGGCACAGTTTATGACAGATTATTTTAGCATGATGATGTATTTCCCATTGATAAATACTGAGCAAATAGTTCCGTCTGTTTGGATAAAAGGGAAGTGGAAATAAAAATCAATAATAAGCTGAACTGCATCATGATAATATGTCCGTAACAGTTACCACTCTCGTCTTTTATTTATTTAAAGGCAGGTAGGCGTGTGTGACACATGTTTATAATTTTGAAAATTGAATAGAAATAAAGTTTATATTTATGAATGTAAACATGTGTAGTCACTCAGTTCACATGAAAAGAAAGAGACCGAAGCTAGAACATACATTACTACTGACAAAAACCCCAGCTGGTACAACTCATGTTCACCTCGATGGCCATCTGCGATGCGGTCAGAAAGCTCTTTCTTGCCTTTACAGCAGAATATGAAAACGTATTCATCCTGAATCTTTTTAGAATGATTACAGACCACGCGGTACCGGGTGTTCGGGACCAGCCGTCCCACTCACCGATGTACAAAGGTTCACTCACACGATCGCTCAGATCCCTCCAGACACGGTCGTAAAACAGAGGCCAGTCTTTATCATGAAACACCAGACAGGTCCTCTCCCGGGATAAATTCATTCACACTGTCAGCTGTGTAGAGCTTAACCATTCGAGATAGTTTATGAAATATGTAACCGAACACACGGTTACTAGACATCATAAATTCAGCCTTCACCAACCCCGTATTCTCATGGAGAAACTTTGTCAGACTGAAATAACCATGAGGCGTTCTCTGAGCCATCGGTGGACTCCCCAGCATCTCAATGCTGCTCCAGTCTTCCTCCGGGGTTTTAGGTCCATTTAAACAAGCCATGTCTATGAATTTCACAACTCTTTTCTGCTTCAACAGCACCTTGGACCCTCTGTTCATATACAACTCTGATGGGATGCGGAAGCCGGCACACGTGGTCTGCAGATGTGTAAGCCCTCAACCGTTAGATTACCCTGACCCTGGTGTCACCGGGTGAAAACCTGGTAAATCCAAAAAGATTCCTCATTGGTTCTAAATCTGGCTCTGTTGAGTGTTGGCCATAATGAGCGCCAGCTGAAGCAAATCAGCTGTGCTTCATTGAAGCATGTGCTCAGGAAAAGGAGCATAAAAAGGCAGTGTTTGTGCAGTGTGGGAAGACGGGTAGGCAGCAGTGTATGTTCTGACAGCGGCGGTGAACGAGGAAGGCGAAGGTTTAATGCCGGATCGGAGTTCTACTGTGAGATTCCCAGAGGCATGCTCATTTAGTGAGTTTTCTGAAGAAACCACGAACAGCAACGTAATGAAGTAGGTGAGAGAGGAAACCACTGCAGGATATTGAGTGACTCACGAGGAAAAGTTAAGTGCACCCTTCATTTGATTACCCGTTGAGAAAACCACAGTTGAAGATTGACCATCACCAGAGTGCAACTAACCTTTGTTTGTGGGCAGTGTGTGTGATCTTGTTGACAGAACGAAGCGTAGTAACTGGAACAGCTGGGAGGATCGTTGCTGTGTTCATGCTGATCTTCTGAAAATGTTATTCCACCCTACAGAGAGAAGAGAAACGAGTCGATTAATCACTGTGGAGATGAAGTGAGTTTGCAGTGTCTGAAAGAGTGAAGTGCACACGTGTGAAGATTTATAAGAGTGATTTATGCACAAGTGTGGTGAGATCAAACGACTGCGTTTCCCTCTGAAGCTTTGATGGATGAATATTGACTTATGACTGAAGATCCCTTCAAATTGATCTGTCTCAAGCTGTGTCCAGGTTCCCACTCGAGTGTACGGTGTGGAGGGAAAGAGCTCAACGCGCCCCGAGTACCACACCCCACGAGCACTGTCTCTCACGTCCACGAAAGTCCAGTCTCACGAACTCTCCCAACGGCGCCGCTCTGCTACACACGGAACGAGAGTAAAGGCGGGTAAATTACCACGGTCCTGTCTCACTTGTTATTGCCTGATCTACCGTCACTGTCTGTCCCTCAGAAGAGAAGAGGTGAGGAAGCTGCTGTCATTCGATCGGCTGTTCTATGAACACATCCACAAGCCGAGTCTGAGCACCGTCACTGTCTGTCCCTCAGAAGAGGTGAGGAAGCTGCTGTCATTCGATTGTCTGTCCTAAGAACACCTTCACGGGCCAAATACTTACCTGCTCTGTCTGTGGGGAAAGTTGAAGGCGAGAAGAAGCCTCTGTCCGTCCTACAAGCACCTTCTGACGAGTCGAAGAAATTACTGTCCCACCCACGAGTCCGTAGAGAAGAGGAATATCCCCCCCCAGTTCCTCTTCCCAAATCGGGTTCCAGCCACGAACATTCTCAGCACTGTTTTTATTGTTTTAAATTAATAAACAAAACTTACCTTTGAAAGTCATTCTGTTGTCCGCCTCTTGGTATCCTCAGGTGTCTGCTCCTCCGGAGTGTGGTATTCGTCCCTCGGCCCTAACATCGGTTACACTAGCACAAAATGATCCATTTCCAATTTGGACACACAAAGGTCAACATCGGTATTTCCTGCTGAAGGGATAATCGCTCACAGATGGTCAAAGGACAACACATTTCATAACAATAACCCATTCATAACCATAACTCGGGGTCAAAGGTGGACGCCTAGGGGATGGGGCCCAGGGTCAGAGGTCAAAAACTTCAAAGACAAAGGCCAAATTACATTCTGGAAAAGTGTTGAACATTATTTGGCATAGGGCTGCACGATTCTTGCTAAAATGTGAATCACGATTTTTCTCCATGGGAATTGAGATCACGATTCTCTTACACGATTCTCATTTTTTCTTATACTTTAAAAAAAATGAATCAATTTTAAATAAAAGTAATGTTACAATTAAATTAAAATGTAGAAACAACAAATGTAAACAGACAAGGTGTAAATCTATGCTTATTACTGTTTATTTCTATTTTTATGATTATTTAATATCTTGCCTTGTGGAGAGAGGGTTTTTGTTTTTGTCTTATTTCGTTGTTTCTTTTTGTTTTTGTAAAAAAACTATAAAATATTTTTTTAAAAATGTTTATAAGAAAACGCTTAACGTGGCTTAATGTACTAAGACAGTGTTATTATGAGACCAAACTCAGGAACCATAACAAAAATACTGTTCGCTAGAACTGCGTGTGCTTGGTTTGTTACCACAGTTATCTGCGTGCTTCCTCAGCGATGAACTTCCACATTTGCGCCTATTGTTTTCTTCAACTCCTCAGGATCAATCTCCTCAGCGCGTGGTTGTGATTCTCCAGGGAGGGCGAATTTTCTTTTGGTGCCCCCCTCAGCACTTGGTGCCCGACGCGCAGCGCGTGATGCGCGTAATGGGAGCGGCGGCATGCACTGTACATGCATATATTTTTTATATTCGTTTGCACATAACTTTTTAAAACCCGTGTTCTCCCTTGTCCGACCCGACACAGTTGTGATGTTTTTCACCCGTTTCAGCAATATTCGCGGGTACCCGCTCTGCATGGCACTTTAAAAACCAGATAGTTTATTTATAGTTTGATTACGGATATTTCACGTCATGTTCGAATGCATATTCGAATATCGAATAAAAAGTGACAGCCCTAATGGCTTTTCTTATATCTTTGTGCCGCTGGGAACTTGGAGGGTATGGCGATGCTCCGTACAACGTCTGAGTTATGGAAGTTTGCGTGGTCTGGCGGCTGGTATTTTGTGGTGTGGCTCCCTTGTCTCTCATGGCTAACTCGTACTGTATTTTGTGGTGACGTTTAAGGTGATTGTATAGATTAGTAGTGTTACCTTGCGGTGCTGCGATGATGCAAAAGCACTGTTTGCAAATAACTCTTTGCGCATCGTCTTCAGGTTTAAACCCAAAAAAGCTCCACACGGTGGAATGTGCTCCTTTTTTCTGTACCAATGTTGTTGTTACATCCTCACTCTCACTGTCGCCACCGGGATTTTCCACACTGGGGTTCATTTTTACCACTTACCGCTACAAATCTGACTCCATTTAGGTCTGCCTTGTTACATGTTTGTTATTGTGTGAGTGTGACAAGCTCTGGTGTGACCAATAATGCGTGAACGCAGCATGATCTGAGGGAAATACGCGGAAGTGAATCGCCAACATTAAGAAAGGAGATCGCATTTATGTTTGAATCGAGATCGTGATTTTTTTTCGATTAATCGTGCAGCCCTAATTTGGCATCTAAAACAACATATACAATCACACTTGAAGGGAAACAGATTATTACCTACTTTGATTGTAAAGATAGGAGTTTATGGTTTATGTAATATTGCAAATCTCTTTATTTTATTAGGTAAGTTCCATATTCATAAAGCAACATTTTCCAAATCAACACCATATTTTAAATTATTCCAAATTGAAACTGACATATTTTGAGTCTCTTAATTTGGTTAAAAAAAACAAAAAACAAGAAAGCTTTGTTAATAACTGATAAATACTGATTTTTTAAATAAAAAAATCCTGTTATCCTTATTATTAATAACGTTTGTAAGTCTTGGGTTTTTTTTGTTTTGTTAATTTCATACTTGTTTTTTTTATTATGTTATTGTAATTATTTGATGTATAATCTTTGTTCACGGCCTGTGATTGTTACAGGTGTACCTGCAGTCAGGTAGGCAATCACGGAGACGAAGGAGAACAGGAAACGGGTACTTTAATATAAAACTCAGGATAACACTTAACACGTCCAACATGAAACGAGAAGCAACAAACACTGAGGGAAAACTGAGAACTAAATACACAGGGCTAATGAGGTGATTAACAGGACACAGGTGATAGAAATAACTCATTATACAGACTGGGGAGAAACTAGGTCACAGGGACTGAACTGTCCACATGAAAACGCAAAACCGCGCTATGATTGGCTGCCTGATTTCCCACATGGGTCCCATCCACGGCACCGATTCACTGAGGGATGCCATGGGCTCAGTGAAACCCTTCTACAAGTTTACTTTGGACTCAGTGACAGGTAACTGTATATACTCAGGGGCAGGGCCCAAATGGACTGAAGCTTCACACACTTGCCTTACTATGTTGTAATATTGAATTCTGGCGCTTCTGTTCTGCAATACAATGAGATAACTGCACATGTATAGGCTACATGTGATAAGTGCTGTTAGCAGAGTTATTAAAAGCTACGTCCGCCATTGCATAGACTCCACTCATGTAAACAAAAGCGATAACGGCACACAATCTGACGTCAAACAAAGGAGAGAAAGGCGCACACTTCGACTTAACAAGCCTAAATCTCCGGTTTCACAGCGACAACACTGTAACCGAAGTTAATAAAAATTGTCACCCTGGCTGGAGTTTTAAAAAAAGTCTGGTTTCAGTAACCGGATACTGCGTTTGCA
Source organism: Gobio occitaniae (assembly GCA_033150135.1). Lineage (NCBI taxonomy): Eukaryota > Metazoa > Chordata > Actinopteri > Cypriniformes > Gobionidae > Gobio > Gobio occitaniae. The sequence goes on from JARQWZ010005481.1 coordinate 24,997, forward strand.
TGTGGACGAACAGCCAAACCGTGTAGAAAAAGCTGCGGTTTTGAAGATACCCGTGTTCGTGTGTTCAGGGCCTAAAAACACAATGAACACGGCAGACAGGGCATACATGTAACTGTGATGGCTGAATGTTTGTAAATTGAATTCTGTAATAAAAATAAATTAAAAAAAGATTAAGGATGGTTTGTTTAGTTTGAACGTGCTGCGTGTAGGAAGAATTTTTTATAATTTAATACTAAGTTGCCCCCTTTTCATGCATTTTTTTTCTTTATTGTATCAATTACACAAACCAAAATGCCTAACACAATAAAACAGAAACATTGTTCCAATAAAACAATTCATCATCATGAAGCAAACGGTCTGACATTACTGAAGTAAATCTAAATGCTTTATTTTGAGTTTTTGTCCACCATATGCTCACGATCCCCTTATAATGTATATTGAGCAGAGCTTACATCTCTCTCTGCTGACTCTCATACAACGCTGATGAACTGCACTAGAACCAGCTTTTGCTCTTGGTTGTCCCAATTTTGTCTGTAGTCTACCGGCCCAGTAAAGGGAAATCTTGAGTGACCATGAACCTGCTCTCAGCGTGATTACACACACACACACACACACACACACACACACACACACACACACACACACACACACACACACACACACACACACACACACACACACACACACACACACACACACACACACACACACACACACACACACACACACACACACACACACACACACACACACACACACACACACGCACGTACACACTCTCTGACATCATGGGAAGAGAATGAAACACTCAGGACATAAGTAACACTTTCAAAAAATATAATTTATTATGATTTATAAGGTGTTTTCTTCATGGGGACCGATAGTTTCTTATCACAATGTCAAAAAATGCAGGTTTTACTATGCTTTTGACATTTGGTCCCCACAACAAAAAGAATATCTGGAACACACACAGACAAATATTATACATTTTGTCCATTCTCTGCAGATTCACGTCTAGTATGTATTTCTGTGTGTTGGAATATTGCTTTTGGAAAGATGAACATTAGTTTATTGGACATGTATCACTGGAGTTTTTATTCTCAGTACATTATCAGTTTATGTGTTTATATAATCCTTCAAAATGCTGTTTATCTTAATTTGAGAGAAGATTAAAGACCCCATGAGCTCTTACTCTAAATGCTTCAGTTCAGTCAGAAACAAAGGTAGTCCAAGGCACTCGATGGGTGTGTTGAAAAAGTTAAAAAGCCTTTATTTTTTCATGGCTTAAACATTTAAAATTGGTGACAGGTACACCTACGCGTTGCGGCTTTACATGCCTTCGTCAGGGTGTGTATAACAAACAACATCTCAAGCTCATTTTTAACCAGCCATTAATTGATCAAATTACAGACACCTGGTCACTCTGTGTAAGGAGAGAGAGAGAGAGAGAGAGAGAGAGAGAGAGAGAGAGAGAGAGAGAGAGAGAGAGAGAGAGAGAGAGACAGAGAGAGAGAGAGAGAGAGAGAGAGAGAGAAAGACAGAGAGAAAAAATAAATAAATAAATAAATAAATAAAATAAATAAATAGAAAAAATTTAAAAAAATAAATAAATTAATAAATTAATTAATTAAAAAAAAAAAAAAAAAATAGAATAAACAATCATAAATATCAAAGATGTATACAAGTCAAAAATGCACGAATCAATATTGTATATAGTAAACAATGAACAATGAAATTAAGTTAGACATATAAATACATAAATCAAGTAATTCATATGATTGAATTCAACCTAATTCGTAAACATCAAATAATTCATAATGTAACATATTACTAGAAAGAACTAAATTATATTACAAAAATGGTACAAAATCTAACTCTCCATTTAAGCCTGGAAAAGTAGTTGCTTTCAGTGTATAGATCCAGAAAGACTCTCTTTTTAAAAGCCTATTAACCCTATCTCCTCCTCTTATTGATTTAGGAATATGCTCAATGCCGATTATTTTCAGTGTACTTGGGCTACCATGATTTGTATCTCTATAATGTATAGCCATAGGGTATAGGGGGTTACAGACTCGAATAGCATTTTTATGTTCTGATAATCTTGTCTTTAATTTTCTTGTAGTCATCCCTATGTAAAAGCAGCCACATGGACACTCCAACCTATACACCACGAATGAAGTATTGCAATTAATAAATGATCTAATTTTAAATTCTAAGTCTGAGGTCTCATCTCTAAATATATTGGTCTTAATCATATTATCGCAGTGATTACAGTTGCCACACCTGTAATTTCCTGTACTCAAACTTAGCCAGGTGTTTGATTTCTTACAGGGAAGATGGCTTCTTACTATTTTATCTTTAATCGTGGGTGCTTTCCGGAATGCAATAGAAGGAGATTCAGGCATGACTTCTCTTAGATAAGGATCACTCATAACTATTTCCCAATTACTTTTTATAATTTTCTTAATTCTGTTAGCCTCTGTGTTATACTGTGTCACGAAATAAACCGAATTATCAGAATCTTGTGATTCACGTTTTTGTTGTAATAGCTCATCTCTACTAATGTTTCTCACTTTATTGTATGCTCTGTTAATCACACTATTTTTATACCCTCGTTCCTTAAATCTTTGAGTCATATCTTGTGCCTTGATGTTAAAATCTTCTTCCTTATCACATATTCTTTTCAACCTCTGGAACTGGCCAAAAGGAATATTCTCAGTCATCCATAAAGGGTGAAAACTGTCTGCGCTTCAGTTCAGTGTTCAGTCCAAAGTCTGTTTGAAATTATGTCTGTGTGTGTGTGTGTGTGTGTGTGTGTGTGTGTGTGTGTGTGTGTGTGTGTGTGTGTGTGTGTGTGTGTGTGTGTGTGTGTGTGTGTGTGTGTTTAGGGTCTAATCTGAAGTTTTTACTGCAGCCCTGTTTTACAGCCTGAATGTCTATGTACTTTGTGGTGGTTTACACACCCACCCTATGATGAAGAAAAACAGATAAAAACATAATCTTACCACACAACACATTCAGACGTTTGAGTCTAATCTAGTAGTTGTCAATTAACACATTATCAAAAGTGCAGATTCTTGCACTTTCCCATAATTTGGGATATTCTCACATGTGAAGGAAAACAGGATTTAACCTGAACGCTTAGATAACAAAAGTCACAATAACTTTATCGTTCAACATTATCAGTGTAAAAGCAAAGATTGTCAAAGCATTTAAAGCAGCCAAAGTTATTAAAAGTTCATTAAAAATCATTTTTGATAATTTTCACTAAATTTCATGGCCCCCAGAATATTTTGTTGTATGAATATCTGAATATGCAATATATCAAAAGAAAGAACAGACTCTCTGCTTAAAAAAAAAATACTTATCATTTATCCGATGCTTTTATCCGACTTGGAAGCAATCAAACCAACAAAAGGGCATCAACATGCAAGTGCTGTGACCAGACCCAGTTAGTCCAGCACAGTACACATAGTTTATTTATTTTATTTTTTTTTTTAGATATAGAATATTAAGTGTTGGGCCTATTATTGATGCTTGCAGCGATATATTTTTTTCTGTGCATTTCTGTTTTACATTTGTTACCAGTTATCTCCTTCAGACAAAAATGTATCAATACTGAAAACTCCATTTATAAGAAAAGTAGAAGAACTTGTTCCTTAGGCTGCTTGTGTTTTAATATTTCTTCTCTGTGTTCTGTAAAGCTGTGCAACAATGTGCATTGTAAAAGGTGATGTACAAATAAATAAAAATTAAATTGTAAAATAAATTGCTCTGGATTAAAGCATCTGCCAGAAGTGTAAATGTAAAATTGGTTGCACTCTCTGACAGAACCTATGAGTAAGTAATAATTAACAAAGGTAAAAACACAGTGTTCTATAACATCAAGGAAATGTAATTACCCTGCATAGCCCATGATTTACTCACCCTCAAGTCATCCTAGGTGTGTATGACATTCTTCTTTCAGATTAATACAATCTGAGTTATATTACAAAAGTCCAGGCTAATCCAAGCATTAGAATAGCAGTAATAGTTGCTCTGTTTTTGAAGTCCATAAAAAATGCATCTGTCCATTGAATAACTGCTCCACACGGCTCTGGGGTGTTAATAAAGGCCTTCTGAAGCGGATCGATGCGTTTGTGTAAGAAAACGTCTCGGTTACGTATGTAACCCTCGTTCCCTGAGGAGGGAACGGAGACGTACATTAGTACTCCACTCCACGGACTGGATACGTGCGATATTCTCCTCAGAGAGCCCTGAGCTCCTCCAGCACTGTCGACGCCGACATTCAGTCTGCCCTTTCGAGCCCAGACCCTCATGTCCGGCCAGGTGCCCCGTGTGCATGGTTCCCCTCCGGCGACCCCCACACGAGTATTCCCACCGTAAGCCTCCTCAGTGAGAAGGTGTCTTTCCCTTTGGCAAGTCCCTGCCACCCCTAGGGTTAAAAATCCACCTTCGGCTGGTACCCTAGAGTTTCCCATATGCAGCCCTTAGCGGGTCATATGTGTACTCTCTAAGTCCTCCCCACGGGTAGGCATCTTTGGCATTCCCTCACTGGGATATGCTTCCCAGTGTACCTTGGTAATCCTGTGATAAGTGGGAGTCCTACGGCCTTAAGTGGCGGGATCTCACACTTACGCAGGGCACTGGATGACAGCTGAGTGGCGTTGTTGTATTGGAACCCCCATTCGTTAGTCACTAACGTACGTCGGAGTGACTGAACGAAAGGGAACGTCTCGGTTACGTATGTAACCCTCGTTCCCTGAGGAGGGAACGGAGACGTACGTTCCTCTGCCACGTCAGCTGTGCTGCTGGAACGCGGAGTTCAGTCTTGGCTCCGCAGCAGATACATAATGTGATGTTGCCAGCGTACTTCCTTATATACCCACGAGGTGGGGCGGAGTTACGCATGCAAATTCCGCATGCCCATGGCATTGGCACTGCCATTGGGCGTTGTTAAATTCTCGAAGATGATAGGCTTCTAAGCGAAACCCCCATTCGTTAGTCACTAACGTACGTCGTAGTGACTGAACGAAAGGGAACTATCCATATTTAAAACTTTATGCCTTTGATAGGCCCAACACTTAATATTCTATATCTAAAAAAAAAAAAAAAACTTAATGTATACAGATGTGACATAATGACACAAAGATGAACGGCAGCATGCTTGTATTTCCCACTGAAAAGTCACCAGTACCACTCAAATTATAACACATTATTATTACAAGCTTACTGTTGTGAACCGGGCTAAGGTAAAGAGATAGTTTTGAACACTGGCTGGTTAAGTACTTGCTCACATTGAGTTTAGATTTTTAAATAAAAGTTAGAGACTGCATTGAATATAATGCATTGGTTATAATATTGTTATTTATTTTTGTTTGTTTCTAAGAAATGCTTTATACTGTATGGACAGAGATGTACAGTAATTGTTATGTATGTGCAGTGGTTAAAGTGGGATTTGGCAGGTCGGGGAACCCTCAGATTTTCTGTAGGTGTAACGGAAAAACGACTCACCGTGGGACAACATATTGAGTATCGTGGTATAGCAATATTTTTTGGGACAAGTGTGTCACTGTGGCACCAAGTATCACAATACTTATTTACTTGATATTTTAATGGTTTTATTTTGGTCCATCTACATCTACACTAATATGATGATGATAATATGTTAAAATTGCTGAGCATCACAATATGGAACACAATCTTGTTTTTCACAATGTAAATTCAAACATAAAAATGGGAAGTCCAAAACTGATAAAAATGTAACACACCAAAATGGCTTTAGACCCAACTACAACAGAAATGATTCACAACCTAGATAGACCTATTGCAGAGTCAATGTCAAAATGCAGATGTGACGAGCAGGACGAGCGAGAGCCGTGAGAGAGCGTCGCGAGGCCGGTGAGTAATTGGATGATGAGCGCTAGCTGCGCGTCATAGCAGAATCAAAAGTTTTGCTGTATCATAAAACATAAGAAACAATAAAAACAACATGATGGTCCAAATATTATGGCTATTCTCACATCCAGTCAAAATAGCTCCCATATTGACTGGTACTGTGACTTGATTTGTCCTTTTAACTCCACTGCAACCAGGCCCGGATTAAGAACACTTAGGGCCCTAACAAACCCAAGGGCCCCCATAGTAGCCTATCTTCGTGCCACAACGTTTTCTACCACAGAAATAATTAGTAATTAAAAAAAAAAAAAATCTTCAGAGCACAGAGATACAATGAGTATATACTGTTTGAATATTCAATTTTAGTAATAAGTAGGCCTATATATAAATATTCCAGGCTGCAACACATTAACAGCATAAATGCCTTAACTCCAGATGTGAGGTCAAAGCAAACAGGTTTCCAGTAACAGCAACAACTTTTGAGTATACAACTCCCTTAACGGGTTTTAAAACCAGTGAGGTCCCAAATTTGAGCTATTTCGGGGGGGTTGGGGGGCATGGTCCCCCATGAAAATTTTGATTTCTCTGATCTACATATGTGCATTTTAAGATGTTTGAAGGCTAAAAAAATGAATAATAAATAGTAAAAACCATTTTAGTGGGCAGTAGATTATCTGTCATACCTGTTCTCTCATTTCATCACTCTTTCACTCTTTTTTTCTCTCTTAGTCTCCTTCTCTTGCCCTGTCTCTTCCCCTCCTAAAGCTGAGCTCTGACTGATAGTCTTTTCATTTTCGTCTGTGTCAGTGAAGAAAGTAAACATAGGTTTAACTGCTATTTAGCCTATATTTTATTAAGCATTTTCTTAGACAAGTTAATTCACTGAAGGCTATGAACGCTAGGTAAATACGTTTAATAATTAATTAAATTATATAATACATTTGAATAATGATCTAATTAAATTAAATAGTTGAATTCACAATATGCACACACACATTCATTATCTTATGCCTAATCTGATGGAATCGGCTTTCTTAATGTCCTTTTTTAATTCAAAATGGAGAAATTACACAAAATTGTATTAGTTTGCCGGATTATTTTTGTCGGTTGTTTAACATTTCTATCTTAAAACAGCTGTCAAATATGAAATGTTTAGTTTAGCTATTTACTGAAGTGTCACGCGACTCTTGCTGTGTGAAATGTGAATTCGCACTCAGCAGCTTCTGTGAACATAAAGCCGCCTACTTTGATTTGATTGGTCATCTAAAATATTTTGACAATGACGAGCGGTGACAGACCGCACTCATAGGCAGCTCAGATGAGAAGATATCCTCGCAGCACTAAAGTGTTCATCTATTTGTTAATTATTTCACAACATTTATTATATACACCTCTGAAAAATACAGAGGTCCGGATTCCTCATAGCTGGCTATGGTCATGATTACAGTCGTTTAGCAGCCTATAGTTTACTTCAATACTTGTCTGGTTCAGCTAGTTTCGCCACAGAGCCTTTACTGTACATTTGATGTTGTGCTTGTATTCAAATGGATAAAGCGACTGCTTGGCACTCGTTATCACTTCAAAAGAGCAGCGAAAGCGCAGAACGAGTTGGTCAGCTGTGCGTGAGATGATCCAGCTGCTCTCGTGCTGCGACTGCCGGATCTATTTATTTATTCATTTATCTGAGGTGCCGTTAACGCAGTTCCGGATCGTTACGGCCCACTTTAACCCCTGCATATGTGTGTGACTACCCATGAGGTGTCCCAAAGACACAAAGAATTGTGGTTCTACTTAGGGTGACCAAACGTCCTGGTCACCCTAGTTCTACTCCTAGAACCTTAAAAGGAAATCAGCCATGTTCGTTGGTTTTACTGGAGTTCAAGGACATGAAAAGGCAGGACCTTGGGAAAGTTGCAGCTTGCATCAATCAAAAAGATTAAAACCTAACTTCAGTAAACAACAGGAGTGTAAAAGACTGTAGAGTCGATTGCCTCTTTGGATGCTGATACGCCAGTACCCCGACACCTAGAAGCCCAGAAGACAAGAAGCCCAGAGCTGACCACACCTTTGAATGAAAGAGAAATTAGTGGATTTTATACTTTTAATGATGAAGTAAAATAAATTTAATTGATTACAAAAACTGGCTACCGAAGCTTTGATTTATAGTGTTTTAAGAGTTTGAGCAAGAAGTCTTCTGAACTTATAAGTAAAATGCTTATAATTTAGGCCAGACTCGACTTACTTTACCTAACCTGAGGGTAATAATAATAAGGTTAAAGCTGTTAAGATCAAAGTACACACCGCAAAACAACAGCTCACATTATGATACCATAAAACAAGTTATTGTAAACGTTATCATAAGTACATTAGTCCAGTTTCCCAAAATCTAGGGCAGTCTTGTATGGGAAAAGTTGTAAATCAGGTTAATAATTACATTTAAAGATTACATAAAAACAAGTTTTGTGTTGAATAATAAAAGTGAGTTTTACAAATATATCCTTATAGCTTCAGTATATATTGTATATAATTATACAGTAACAGCAAGGACGTAATGAATTGCCTTTTGTATTGATTAATTCATGCATTTATTCAATTTTACATCTGTGAATACAGGATGTTGTTGCATGTGGGGAAAAAATAACATTTAAAGGAATTTTGGGATTCAACAACAAGTTAAACTTCATCAGCAACATCTTTCATTAGTATAGCCACAAGGCTTCAACATTATATATGTAAACATTACTTACTTTTTTTCTATGTAAATTTACATCCAATCTTTACTTTTTTTGTCATACCACAAAGCTGGTAAACCTTGTAACTGCTGTAAGATACCAGAGAGTGGTGTGACGTCTATATCAGAGGTTGCCAACATTGGCACATGGAGTGATCAACACTGGCACGTGACAATAGCTAATCTATTTAATTTAAATAAAGTCCCTCAATCTTGCATATGGACATACATTTTGATGGAACCATTCCTCATAGTCACACAGCCTGTTTTATTAAGTTAGGTCCAATAAATACTATTGATCCATTTACATATATATTAAAAAAAACTGATGAGTCAAAGTTATTTTCTGTTGACATCAACATAGTGCCAAAAATGTTGTGAATGGAGATAAACATCTACTGAACCCGGAACATTTCTTTGATTATGATTAACAATTAGCTTGAAGTACTTTTATTATCTGGAGTAATATAAATCGCGTACCAAAGACAGTAAATCAGGACACTATAAAGGCACATGAGAGGCTGTGGGGATGACAGAGCAAGAGCTGGAAACAGACATCAGTGAAGAATGAAGGGTTTAGTGTGTTTACTGCTGCTGTTGGAAACCTTTGTGTTTGTCGTCCAACAGACGGTCAATGGAGGACTCAATGAGAACGAGATCAGTCAACAGCTCAGCTCTGAGGACAGAAGACAGAATCCACCTCAAACAGACACTTTGAGAGCTGAAGCTTCAACTGACAGCCAACAATACTGCCATCTGTGCTTCCCTGACATCCATGCAGCCCTGAGAGAACTGACCGCCACGGTCACAGAGCAGAAAGCAAACATCAGAGCTTTAGAGATGCGACTGAGGGAACAACAGACGTTTATCCTGGAAGAGCTGAAGAAGAAAACTGATGGTACCTCACCAAAACATTCACTCTTTTACAGGGCCGTGCAGAGAGTTCTTCAGGGGCAGGGGCTCAAATGTAAAAAAGGGGCAATATATATATATTGGGGCAATATATATATATTGGGGCAATATATATATATATATATATATATATATATATATATATATATATATATATATATATATATATATATATATATATATATCCTTATGCTCATCAAGCCTGCATTTATTTAATCAAAAATACAGAAAAAATATTATGAAATATTATTACATTATGTTCTTTTTAACTTTTTATTATCAAAGAATCTTGAAAAGAGTATCACAGTTTCCATCATTGACATTAAATCCTCATATTAGAATGATTTCTGAATGATCATGTGACACTGAAGAGTGGAGTAATGATGCTGAAAATCCAGCTGTGATCACAGGAATAAATTATATTTTAAATTGTTTTAAAATAGAAAACCATTATTTTAATAATATTTCACAATATTGCTGTTTTTTTATCAAATAAATGCAGGCTTGATGAACATAAGAGACTTCTTTCATAATGCTGCATAATATTCAAAAATGGTAATATAATAAAGTCCTTTCACGTAACCATTTCGCCAGCCTACACTTCACATAATAGGCCTGTAGGTGCCGGTGACACTTGGGTTTTGTTAACTTTGATAGTTTCATGAAATAGTAAACGTATATCAATATACATAATAGTGAATTTAACACTACTTACCATTAATGCGACTTTTGCTGCTGTGGTTTTGTGCAGATTTGTTTGTTGTCAGTTAAAATCCATTTTGTCAGTGATGCAATTTATAAAATGAGACAAACCGCAGGAAATCGTTCCACAAATGTTAGTTCGTCTGTCCATGTCATTTTCAACAGATTTATGAATAAGAACAGAAAATTACCGCTTCACATCGCCCAATGGAATTTGAACTTGCTTTGCCAGATCACGATTGGTTGGTGTATATTAGTGGTGCAACGGATCACAAAACTCACGGTTCGGATCGCACTACGGATCATGAGTCACGGATCGGATCATTTTTCGGATCAGAATAAAAGGGGGAGGAGACTATTTTTATTTGCTTTCCATTTATTACATGAAAACTTTTGGTGTTAACATAACCTATATGGTTTATAGGTTAACAAGGAACTTTTGGTGTTAACAAAAATAAAATAAATAAATAACCATCTGAATAAATCAAATTTGACTAAAAACAACCTGAGACTCTTTTATTTTTTATTTTAAAGATTAGGATGTCAACATTCTCAGGGGAGAGAGTTGACCTCTCACACTTATCAGCATTGCAATTCTCTTTGTAGGCCTATACACTATTTTATAGATATAATGTTTAAACACACTACACTTAAACAATGTTTTATTGAATTCATTACTTTGTATTTATATAGCCTAATACCTACTTTAGATGTATATTACGTTGCTCATGCAAATTGCAAAACAGACGATAGACTATGTTAAAATAACAAACATTTTAAATTAAAACTACGCTTTTCTTTTGTTTTTAAATCTTTTTACAAGATATCCTGCAGGTTATAAAGAACTTTGTTTTTCCACCTCCAAGAAAGGAGGTGCTCTCCATTATTTCTCCTTGTTTACTTAAAGGCCGTTGTCCTTGCTTTACTCGAGGCAAAAAGCCATGTGTTGACTTTAAAACCGAGTAGACGTTACATTATATGCATCTGTGGTGGAATTACTAGATTTTCGCATCGATACATGTTTGTTTTAATGCGGATGCGCTGTCACTTTAATTCAGCGCCAGCACATCAAACAATAGACTGTGCGGAAACGATCAGCACAGCTGTATGGCCACGCGCTCCTGCACACACTGACGGACCGAAGCCGCGTGCAGTGAAAGCTGTATCCGTTAACATGGGTACGGAAAAATACGCACCGCATATGCACTGCAAACGGAGTGAAACGGGCGTCAGCAGGTGCCATATGCTCGATGTATGCGCCACTTTCATACCTCTTTCTCGTGCCACAGAGTCTACATAATGTTACAGTTTTGTCCACACCCTTCTTCCGTCATCATTATATTTTACGGGGAAGCCAAAATGCTCCCATACTCGCGATTTGAATGATGCGGGAGGCTTTTCAAGTTCTTCTGCTTCTCCGCCACTGTTGACTGATTAACATGCCCTGTTCATGTGAACACATGTGTTTCCCTGAAACTCAGCATCGAGTTTAAAGGAACGAGATCACTTAAAAAGCAATATCGGCAGAAAAACTGTATTTCAGTCTGCGATCGCTAAACAATTCAGATTAATCCACAAGTTTAAAAAAAAAAAAGCAAAATAAATCCGCGGGTCACGTGCGTACCGAACCGTGGGTCGTGATCCGTACGGATCACGGATCAACTGCGATCCGTTACACCCCTAGTGTATATACATGACAAACGGGCATTGGTGAATTGTGTAATACTTTAAAATATATCATATATAGATTTGTAATTAAATCAACACATTAGCTCAGATTATGGATGGAAAAAAAAAAATTTGGTTTATTTTTTCCGTAAGGACACACACTCTCTGAAAGGACCATATATGGCTCGAGAGCCGTTTCCGAACAGAGGAAAATCAGCAGTCAATCAAAATGCACGCAACCCATAGCAACGCGTTATGGCAACTCGACAGAAATTGTCCGACTTTTGAGCCGTCCATTACTATTGTATACATTGTCATGTTATAATAATCACATTTATTTAGTTTTATTGACCACGATATTATCATTGATTTTGTCCGAGAGGGGCACTTTTGATTCATTTTGAAAAAATTAAGGGCAGGGGCTGGAGCACCCAAAGTTGAGTGTATACTGTGTAAATTATGTTATCTATTACAATAATCAGTGTGAATGTCATTTAACAGAATCTTTATTCCTTCACAGAAACTTCAAATCTTACTCTGAGTCAAGTGGAGGAGTTGAGGCAGGAGAACAGAGGTGAAGTGAGCTTGAATGATGTTAAATTCAGTGAATACATTCTCAGTGTAATACAGTAATATATCACAATACTGCTTATGTTTTTTTAACAACAGACAGAGAGATTGCTTTTTCTGCTGGACTGATGGAATCTGGCAGTGGATATATTGGTCCTTTTACCAATAACTTCACACTAACCTACAGGAACGTCATCACAAACATAGGGAACGCCTACAACCCAATCACAGGTAATTATCAATGAAATGCAGTCAGATCTCTCTGCAGTGTAATGTGTAGGAGATAATTAAATCCCACAGAAAACAGCTGATTCTGTGTCTCTTGTTATTTGATTCAGGTGTTTTCATAGCCCCACTGAGAGGAGCCTACATGTTCAGAGTCTCTGTTTATGGCCATGGCGGAACTGGAGCAACTGGATCTATTGATAAGAATGGAGAGCGTGTGGTTGTAGCATTTGATTATCAGGATAAGGATCGGTTAAACTCTTCAAATGGAGTTGTGTTGATCCTGGAGGTTGGAGATGTTGTCTATGTGAGACTTTGGTCTGGCAGCAGGATAGCAGATACCACGGATAACCACAACACTTTCAGTGGTTTCCTGCTGTTCCCCTTAAGAGAAGATGAGCTTTGCAGAATGTGATTCCAGTAACTCTGAACCTTCAGCGAATGATTTAAGATGATAATCACAAAGAATCATTAATCATCATATGAACCTGTATTAATGAGGATTGATGTGTGTTTGAAATGGGCAATAGATTACTGTATAAAGTCTGAGCTGTCTCTACATGTAAGTTTGTATAAAGTTGGGTGACCAAACGTCCTGTTTTCCCAGCACATGTCTGTTTTCAAGTCCTGTCCTGGCCCTAATATAATAATTTTCTATCCCTACAGAGGGGGCATACTTTAAATATATTTTAAATTAATAAAGAATCTTTGAGTAAACTTTGAGTATCATTTGAGTATCTCATTGCCGGGCCGAGTGTCCTTGTTTTCGGTAATCAAAATATGGTCACCCTAGCATAAAGAGTTTCATCACTGAGACAGACTTGTGACTCAAAAGTGACTCAAAAGTGTTTTGTTAAAGCAATAAATCTGGAGTGTTAAATAATACCTTTTTGAGGTTTGTTATTGATCCTTAATCTGTATCTCTTCATCCTAATTAAATTAATAAGAGAATAAAGAGACATTGGGGTATTTTCTTTTCCTCATATTATTTACTATTTCCCCATCAAATCAGTAGTAGGCCTACAATGATATGTTAGGTCAGTCCGAAGTCTTTTGCATTTTACAACGGGTGAATCTCCAGTTGTCACTGGTGATTTGTGGTTTGAACCTTTCTGGATCCGCCATTAAAATTGATAAGTTTAATTATATCAAGTGCTGTTAAAGCTACACTGTGTGATATTTTCCCCCATCTAGTGGTGAAAAGGTATATGACCATCCACTGAATTTTAATTTCTGTTCCTCTCAATTCCGATTTCGTTTCAACTCCTACGGTGGCCGATTTAGTCCAAGATTAACATGGCTTCCAGTTCGACCTCGTCCACATTCGACACGGTGCCTGTGGGATATTCTGTGCGCAGTGGGATGGTTGGAACTCAACTGGCCTAATTATTCGGCTAGAAAGAACTGCAGCTAATCCAGAGTGAACTTTGATGATAGTAATGTTTATTCAGTCATCCAATTGCAAGGCATAAACAGGTTTGCTGGATATGTACATAAATGTGGTTTCTGTGAGAGAACAAATAAGGATGGTAAATATACATAATAATGACATGACAGAAGATACACAGTTAAGAACTGTATAACTATACTTATAAGTTACATTTGTATAATGTAACCGTAAACCAGAGCTTATTGTACCATATATAGGCGCTAAATGCAGCTGCATTAAAAGGAGTGGAGCTGCCGCTGCTAACAAGCGGTGTCGGATTACAAAAGTGTGTGCGCAGCTTTAGCACTGCAGTGCTCTCTGTATAACAATTGTTAATATGCCGATCAGACCTGATACATATTTCCATCAACATACATTACAAGCAAATATTTTCTATAAACGAATAAACATTGTTGATAACAAAATAACTGAATGATTATTCAAATAGGTGAGCATTACGCTATTGTATGTTGACACAAAAATACTTCTGAGGTGACATCAACTGAATTACGTGATGACACACTCTGAAACACATCTACAATGACAATAACTATTATTACTTACGGAGTTATTAACGCACAGAAATACCACACAAGGAAAAACAGACTTTTGAGGAATAAACAAGCCAGGACTCTGTATAACTCTGTTACTGGACGCTGCTGAGATGAAAACTCTCTGCGCATGCACCAGACAAGTCTGAACAAGTTGACGCGCACATACGCGAGGCAGGGAATTTTGTACAGTGCCATCGAGTGTTAAAACCGGTTAAAACGCGAAAGGCGAAGCTTGAATTTACGGGTATGTCCCTCTTTGGCTAATGTACTTTCAAGATGGAGGGGCAACATGGCGACCACCGTTAGATCCCATTACCTTATGTATTTTCAATGGCATTTTATAAACTTACGAGAATACTTTATTACTTGAAAGAAGTAAATATACATTAATGAGCACATATATTTTTGAAAGAACTAAGTGTTTTTAGCTAAGAATAGACTAAAAAAGTTACACAGTGTAGCTTTAAAAAAGGCTGTAAAACTCCACCTCCAACATCCTCACACTCAATATAGCCTACTAGCCAGGACACCTTCTTTATGTGTACAGATGTGATGTTATGACGCAAAGACATGCTTGAATTTCCAGCTGAAATCCACCAGTACGACTGGAATTAAAAACGGCTCGGGTTATGTATATAACCCTTGTTCCCTTTCGAGGGAACTCCCACTGCATCGGAACAACGAATTTGGGGACACTCCCTAAGCAACAGCGCGTCTGAAGTATGAATGAAATCAGGCCAATCCTGATTGGTGTTGCGTCATGACATAACTATGACGGCATACCCGGAAGATACATAAAGGGGAGCCCAGGCATAGTAACGGCAGTTATCGCGATGAAGCATGCGCTCCAGGCCTGCCGAGGTGTGGCGACGAGATGCAGTGCTCGTTCCCTTTCTCAGGGAACAAGGGTTATATACATAACCCGAGCCGTTCCCTTTCGAGGGAACTCCCACTGCATCGGAACGACGAATTTGGGGAACGAGTACCCACTAGGCCACACCGACGGTAGCACCAGTCCTAGTGTGAAACCGGAGACCGGGTACAGCTAGGACTGGAGTACCCTCGCACCGGGCGTCGCAGGGAGGTGCAGACTATAAAATCTAATAAAAGTGTGCGGAGTAGCCCATCCGGCCGCCTCGCAAATGTCCTGCAAAGGGACCCCAGAAAGGAGGGCCACCGAAGAGGCCATGCCCCTGGTGGAATGTGCCCTCACGGCCATAGGTGAAGGCAGGTTGCGCACCTGATAGGCCGTGGCTATTGCCTGGACAATCCAGTTACTGATAGTCTGGGTTGACGCAGGCAGCCCCTTCCTAGATGAACCAAAACACACTAATAGCTGCTCAGATTTCCTCCACTGCGCAGACTTCTCCACATATAATTTAAGGGCTCTGACTGGGCAGAGCAGGTGAAGCCTCCCTTCTTCCGCCGTCACGTGAGGCGGAGGATGAAATGCCTGAAGAACCAAAGGCCTGACCACGCTTGATGGCACCTTGGGCACATAACCGGCCCTAGGGTGTTAGATGGCCTTCACTTCGCCAGGGGCAAACTCCAGGCAAGTCGGCGTAAGCGCCAAGGCCTGAAGGTCCCCCACCCTCCTCAGAGAAGTGATGGCTAAGAGAAAGGCCATCTTAAGGGTCAAGCTCTTTGGGTCTGCTGACTCTAGCGGCTCGAAGGGGGCCTCAGCCAATCCTTCTAGAACCACTGCCAGATCCCATGTTGGGACTCTGGAACGAGCCGCAGGCCTCATCCTCCGAGCCCCACGGAGGAACCGTACAACCAACTGGTGCCTACCCAAAGGCCCATCACCCAACGGTGTGTGGAAAGCCCCAATGGCAGCCACGTACACCTTGAGTGTGGACGGGGTAAGCCCTGCAGAGAAACGATCTTGGAGGAACTCCAGCACTGAAGCCACTGGGCAGTTAACTGGGTCCACCTCACGCTCTCTACACCAAGTGGAAAACACATTCCACTTGAGGCTGTACAGTCTCCTTGTAGACGGAACCCTGGAACTGAGTAAGGTCTCAATCACATCCGCCGGCAGGCCAGCCTCTAGGTATCTGGCCCCCTCAGGGGCCAGACCCAAAGGTTCCATAACTCGGGCCGGGGGTGAAATATCGTGCCCCCTGCCTGAGACAGGAGATCCCTCCTCAGAGGAATCTCCCAAGGTTGACCTGCCAGCAGAGTTATGATGTCCGAGAACCAAACCCGAGTCGGCCAACGTGGCGCCACCAGAAGCAGGTTGGCGCCTTGTCGACGGACCCGCTCCAGGACTCCCGGGAGCAGAGCGATCGGGGGAAATGCATACAGACGCAGCCTCGGCCACGTCTGCACCATGGCATCCAGCCCCAGAGGGGCCGGATGCGTGAGAGAAAACCACAGTGGAAAGTGGGTCGTCTCTCGAGACGCGAATAAATCCACTTCCACTGGCCAAACCTCTCGCACATGGCCTCCACCACCTCTGGGTGGAGTCGCCACTCCCCGGGCCTCAGCCCCTGCCTGGACAGGATGTCTGCTCCCTGATTTTGGACCCCCGGGACATACATTGCCCTGATGGACAACAGTTTCCCTTGGGCCCACAGGAGGATCTGATGCGCCAGTCTGCATAGAGGGCGCTATCTCAGACCCCCCTGCCGGTTGAGGTACGCTACGACAGACGTATTGTCTGTCCGTACCAGGACATGGTGACCGCCGAGGTCCGGGAGAAAGCTCCTGAGAGCCTTGTAGACCGCCATCATCTCCAGGCAATTTATGTGCCAGGAGGAATGACGGCCCTCCCAAGGGCCCCTCGCAAAGCGGACGTCCATGACCGCGCCCCAACCAGTGAGGGCGGCGTCTGTTGAAACGGATTTCCGGCAACAGGACGCTCCCAACACTGGCCCCTGGGACAGAAACCAAGGTTCTTTCCATATGGCTAGGGAACGAAGGCATACGCGCGTTACCCTGATTGGGGAAAACCCCTTGGTCTTCAGCCACCACTGTAGAGGTCTCATGTGCAGCAGGCCAAAAGGTATTACGTTGGACGCTGCTGCCATGTGACCCAGTACCCTCTGGAAGTGCTTGACAGTGATGCTGCGGCCTAGCCTTAATCCTGAGACCATCGCCCGCGTGGTCTCGACTCGCGCGGGAGCTAGTTGCGCCCGCATCGATGTCGAATCCCACACGACTCCCAGGAACGTTGTTCTCTGGGATGGCGTCAACACACTTTTGAGTCTCAAGCACTTTATGTGGGCCAGAACGACATCTCGATGCCGAACCGCCATATCGTACGATTGGGCCAGAATGAGCCAATCGTCGATATAATTCAGCACACGGATGCCCTGGAGTCTCATTGGAGCCAGAGCTGCATCCATGCACTTTGTGAACGTGCGTGGGGAAAAAGCTAGACCAAAGGGAAGCACTCGATATTGGTATGCCTCGCCCCCGAAAGCGAACCTCAAGAGCTTCCTGTGACACGGAAGGATGGATATATGGAAGTATGCGTCCTTCAGATCTATCGTGACGAACCAGTCCTCGGACCGGATCTGACTCACGATGGTAGGAATGGTGAGCATTTTGAACCTGAACCTCATCAGAGATCGGTTCAAATACCTCAGATCCAGAATAGGACGCAACCCTCCATCCTTCTTTGGAACTATGAAGTACCGGCTGTAGAACCCGGACTCCCTCTCTGGTGGGGGAACATACTCTATGGCCCCCTTTACCAGCAAGGATTCTACTTCCTGTTCCATAACCCGAACCCGCTCTGGTTCCACTACAGTCCATGTCACTCCACAGAATTTTGGTGGAGGATGACTGAACTGCAGTCTGTAACCTTTTTCTACAGTCTGCAGGACCCACGTAGAAATACTCGGAAGGCGTTTCCACGCGCCGAGATAATCTACTAAGGGAACCAGCCTCTCGAGGCTGGCCTCGGGTGTCAACCGAGCCTCGACCGAATTTTCGGTGTACGGACGTGCTAACTGCCCAGTCGCAAGTCCTCCCGGAGGCGGCTGGAGCAGTGAACGTCCGCGGGAAATCGATGTGGCCCGAAGCATCTGTGACGGCGGGATTACCACATCGATTTCCCGAGAGCGCAGCGGCGGGGACAACCTCAGTTGTTCACGCGCGGGGGGGACCGCTCTTTGAAGTCCAGCCGAAGCTAGGACTTCTTCCCAGCAGCCTTCCTAGCCTGAAGGACGTTTCTTAAATCGCCCATAGGTGCGGAAGCCTGCTGGTGCGAGCGCCGCCTCTGTTGCCAAGCTCCAGGAGGAGGGGCTCGAGAGGCGACACTCTGCTTTTGCACCTGCCGGTGCGAGGAACTGGTGGAGGGCTGAGGCTGCCCGCTGGAGGCAGCCTTCCTTTTGGAGCGACGAGGGAGGTATTGGCGGAAGGCCGCTGACTGCTTCCTCGCCTCCTGGAATCTGTCGACGACGGTATTAACAGCGTCGCCGAACAGTCCAGAAGGCGAGATCGGGGAGTCTAGGAGGAAGGTTTTATCCTTCTCCTTCATCCCCGATAAATTCAGCCACAAATGTCTCTCCACAGTCACCATGGATGCCATGGAGCGGCCCACAGCGCGGGCCGTCTCCTTGGTGATGCGGAGAGACAAATCCGCAGCCTTCCGGAGCTCCAATATGTCCCCCGGAGAGGGACCCTCACCCTCATCTAACTCCTTCAGGAGGTCGGCCTGGTAGGCTTGCAAGATGGAAAGAGTATGCAAGGAACTACCAGCCCGCCCAGCCGCCATATAGGCTCTTCCCACCAAGGCTGAGGTGTCCCTGCAGGGCTTGGTGGGCAGTACCGGGGGTTTCAGCGACGATGCCGATTCGGGAGAAAGATAACCCGCGAGAGCATCTTCCACCCGCGGCATCGTTCCGTATCCGGCTTCACGCGCCCCCAGGACATTAGAATAGTCCAATACAGGGGGATTGGAAACGCGCGCCGAATACGGCTTTCTCCAAGACTTGCACAACTCATTGTGCAGGTCCGGGAAAAAAGGCAAGCCCCGGCGAGGTGTTTGAGCCCGGCGTGAAAGGAATCGGTCATCCAGCCTGCTTGGTGGCTGGATTTCCTCATTTTCCTGTGGCCAATCAATTCTTAATTTGGCCACCGCACGGGTCAAAACCTCGACCAGTTCCTCTTGAGCGGGTGGGTGAAGTGGCGACTCATATGGTGCTTCACCACCCGCTTCGATGTCCACCTCATCTGGTTCCTTAGAACCAGAGAGAATGAACACCGGATTCTCCATCCCGGGGGAAGAAGCCGCAGCGCGGGCTTCCACACGGGGAGGGAGAATCTCGGAATCGTCAGACGAAGTTTGGGAAGGTGCCTCAGCAGTCCCAAACCTGTCTGACAGATCCCGCTGGCTCCCTCGAGAGCCGCCCGAGCATGCTCAACACCCAGGCACTGTACACAAAGCGAGTGTGTGTCCGAGCCCGACATGTAACGGGGACACGGATGCACACACTGCTTAAAGTCTCTTGCTTTCTCAGTCGCCATTTCACACACACTTTCACTCACAACGAACAACAATAAATAGACAGACAGATTTCACAAAGAGCGCTATGCTGAAGAGCGATAACTGCCATTACTATGCCTGGGCTCCCCTTTATGTATCTTCCGGGTATGCCGTCATAGTTACGTCATGACGCAACACCAATCAGGATTGGCCTGATTTCATTCATACTTCAGACGCGCTGTTGCTTAGGGAGTGTCCCCAAATTCGTCGTTCCGATGCAGTGGGAGTTCCCTCGAATGGGAACATTATTATTACAAGATTAACGTTGTGAATCGAGCTAAGGTAAGCAAATAGTGTTAAACACTAGCAGGTTATGTACTTGCTCAAAAATTATTTAGGATAATTTTTAACCCAAAAAAGTTATGGACTGCAGCTTTAATATCTATTTTATTTTTTGAAGCATGAACATTAAATGACAGTATTAATTAAAGTTTTTTAAGGGTCAAGATCAAGTTCTCTGCATCTCCTGTATCAAGCCATCCCATAATATCAGTCACCACTCAAATTAATGCACGGCTCAGATTAATGTTACAGCATGCGTGTAAGACTCCAATAAAATGATAAAGTAATTATTCTATCACAAAGAAATCTCTCAATCAGTAAAACTGAATTCATTTTTACATTATTATTATTATTTTTTAAATGTGCCCCTTGTTCAGTAATGAAGTCTTGTAATAAAGTAGCAGTGGCTGAGTAAGTATCAACATTGTTTAAAAAGATGCAATCTAATCCTGTTTACATTAAAGGGGTGGTAAACCACGGTTTCACTATTCTAACTTTAGCTAGCGTGTAATGTTGCTGCTTGAGCATAAACAACATCTGCAAAGTTACAACGTTCAAAGTTTAAAGCAAAGGGAGATATTTGCTTTTAAAGAAATCAATTTCTAAGGACAACAGCAAACGGTCAGTAGGCGACTACAGACATTCCTCCAGGGTCTCTGACCTCACCAGCCCCAATATTTACATAAACCCCTCCTCCGAGAATATTAAATAGGGGGGGGGGGGGGGGGGCATTTTGTATCTGCGTTGTTGTGGTTAGTAAGCTGGAGTGTTGTTGTCAAGTCTAGAAAGTAATTTCTAGACTTGACTACTGCAATGCGCTTCTGGCTGGACTCCCCTCTTGTGCGATCCGAACACTTCGAATGATCCAGAATGCAGCGGCACGTCTGGTCTTCAACGAGCCAAAAAGGACCCACGTCACACCACTCTTCATCTCTCTGCACTGGCTACCACTCGCTGCTCGCATCAAGTTTAAGGCGCTGACGCTTGCCTACAGAGCCACCACGCGCTCAGCTCCTGCATACTTTGACTCGATTCTACAAATCCACACCCCCACCAGAAGCCTTCGTTCAGCTAAGGAGCGAAGGCTTGTGGTACCATCACAGAGAGGCAAAAAATCCCTTTCCAGAACATTTTCATTCAACGTTCCCAGCTGGTGGAACGATCTGCCCACCGCCATCCGAAATGCTGACTCGTTGACAACATTCAAAAGTCAACTAAAAACTCATCTCTTCCATGAGCACTTAACCTCATAAAAAAAAAAAATAATAATCTTTCCTGTCCTCTTTCTCCTCCTTTTTCCCTCCCTACTCTAGCCTGTGCTACACTGAGAAATGTACACGGACTAAGTACTTCAGGCACTTGTTGCGCTCACTCGACTCTTCACGACCAATCGCTTATTGTACCCCCAAGTTGTAAGGCGCTTTGGATAAAAGCGTCTGCTAAATGCATAAATGTAAATGTAAATGACGCAATGCCGACAAAACGCTGTTATTTTCATCCGGATTGCAGGTCTGGGGTACTTGCTTTGTTCAGCCTTCCTAGAGACGGGGGTGCGTTGCAGTGCATTTAACATACAGCATGTTATATGCACGTGTGTTTGAGACAGAGGGGAACAGGTCGCATTTGCAGCAGATATATGCTGCCCATCATAAATCACGAGACAGACAGGGGTCGGAGGAGAAGACTGTAAAATGTGACATAATGGACAATATTCATCTGTATTTGCAATTCACGAGCCGCGGTTCAGTTGCGCGAGACTAACACTGCCAGTGTGGATCATGCAAGGCTCCCGCGGCTCCCGCTGCACATTTCACGGAGGAAAGCTTCCACAATCTTCGCGAGTTCAAGGCTTGTCCTGAAAGATGGATTTAAAAACAGAAGCTGTTTACGGGCCACAACCTGTAAGTATGTTTTATTTTTCGTCAATGTGTTTTCCTGTAATAGTTCGCATTGTTAATTGTACGTTGTAGCAAGGAAGTAAACAGATGACAACACTGTTCTGCAAACCAGTCTGTTAAATGCTCATTCATAGTTAACGTTATCCGACGAACACGTTACAAACACCTAACGTTAAAATCTCAACAGCGAACTTGGCATTAGTGTAAATTATTCTTTGATTAGAGCTTGTATGTATTGTTTATCTACAGGCATGCTAAACATGGTTCTGTGTTTGATTTGGCTACTATAGCAAAGCCAATGTTTAGTGTTCGTTTTGGGTTAATAGTTCTTGCGACAGATATTTGGCTATAATCGTTCTAAAAATACAAAAGTAACAGTGCCATTCAGTAGCGATCACTATAGATCCGCAGTCTTTACTCTTGAGGACTGAACAGGTTCTGCTCGATCATCTTCACTAAAATGTTCTGGGTCTGATTCAGGCTCAGATTGGTATGGTTTTATTGACGCCATTGTTTCTAATACTGACCAAAGCACAGTCTACCGGTAAAGGTAAGAGAGGCAAAAAATCCCTTTCCAGAACATTTTCATTCAACGTTCCCAGCTGGTGGAACGATCTGCCCACCGCCATCCGAAATGCTGACTCGTTGACAACATTCAAAAGTCAACTAAAAACTCATCTCTTCCATGAGCACTTAACCTCATAAAAAAATTAAAAAAAATCTTTCCTTTCCTCTTTCTCCTCCTCTTTCCCTCCCTACTCTAGCCTGTGCTACACTGAGAAATGTACACGGACTAAGTACTTCAGGCACTTGTTGCGCTCACTCGACTCTTCACGACCAATCGCTTATTGTACCCCCAAGTTGTAAGGCGCTTTGGATAAAAGCGTCTGCTAAATGCATAAATGTAAATGTAAATGACGCAATGCCGACAAAACGCTGTTATTTTCATCCGGATTGCAGGTCTGGGGTACTTGCTTTGTTCAGCCTTCCTAGAGACGGGGGTGCGTTGCAGTGCATTTAACATACAGCATGTTATATGCACGTGTGTTTGAGACAGAGGGGAACAGGTCGCATTTGCAGCAGATATATGCTGCCCATCATAAATCACGAGACAGACAGGGGTCGGAGGAGAAGACTGTAAAATGTGACATAATGGACAATATTCATCTGTATTTGCAATTCACGAGCCGCGGTTCAGTTGCGCGAGACTAACACTGCCAGTGTGGATCATGCAAGGCTCCCGCGGCTCCCGCTGCACATTTCACGGAGGAAAGCTTCCACAATCTTCGCGAGTTCAAGGCTTGTCCTGAAAGATGGATTTAAAAACAGAAGCTGTTTACGGGCCACAACCTGTAAGTATGTTTTATTTTTCGTCAATGTGTTTTCCTGTAATAGTTCGTATTGTTAATTGTACGTTGTAGCAAGGAAGTAAACAGATGACAACACTGTTCTGCAAACCAGTCTGTTAAATGCTCATTCATACTTAACGTTATCCGACGAACACGTTACAAACACCTAACGTTAAAATCTCAACAGCGAACTTGGCATTAGTGTAAATTATTCTTTGATTAGAGCTTGTATGTATTGTTTATCTACAGGCATGCTAAACATGGTTCTGTGTTTGATTTGGCTACTATAGCAAAGCCAATGTTTAGTGTTCGTTTTGGGTTAATAGTTCTTGCGACAGATATTTGGCTATAATCGTTCTAAAAATACAAAAGTAACAGTGCCATTCAGTAGCGATCACTATAGATCCGCAGTCTTTACTCTTGAGGACTGAACAGGTTCTGCTCGATCATCTTCACTAAAATGTTCTGGGTCTGATTCAGGCTCAGATTGGTATGGTTTTATTGACGCCATTGTTTCTAATACTGACCAAAGCACAGTCTACCGGTAAAGGTAAGGGGCGTGACGTTTCCGACAAACGTGCACTAGGCGGTTAGCGAATCACAACACACTGGGCCAGCTAACCAATCTGAGCCCATTGCGTATTTTTGAGGGACCGGCTTCATAGAACCCGGAAACCATCAGACCGTTTTTACAAGGAGGAACAGAGCAGTGTAGAATAAAGGTCAAATATATGAAAAATAATGAAATTTTTTTTCAAACGAAGCATGAACACATGTTACAGTGCACCCCACAAACACAATCAAGCCTTCAAAAGAATGTGTTTTACCACCCCTTTAAATAATCTGCTCCTGAGCTGGTTTGGTTTTACGGACCTGTTGCTATGACAGCAAGTCCAGGATGAGCTTCGAAGAACCAAACAATCCAAGATCATGCCAAATCGTCAACAATCAAATCCAGCTAACTGAGTTAGCCACCTCTGGACTTTACGTTATTTTTTTGTCAGTACGTTTTGAATAAACAATGGGACAGACAAAGTTGTGCTGCTTTCAGTAACAGAGTCACTCTTGTAATCTTTATTACAATAATTCAAAGTTTATATATATTATATATATGGTGTTCCTAAAGAATTATTAGGAACACCATACTAATACTGTGTATGACCCCCTTTCGCCTTCAGAACTGCCTTAATTCTACGTGGCATTGATTCAACAAGGTGCTGAAAGCATTCTTTAGAAATGTTGGCCCATATTGATAGGATAGCATCTTGCAGTTGATGGAGATTTGTGGGATGCACATCCAGGGCACGAAGCTCCCGTTCCACCACATCCCAAAGATGCTCTATTGGGTTGAGATCTGGTGACTGTGGGGGCCATTTTAGTCCAGTGAGCTCATTGTCATGTTCAAGAAACCAATTTGAAATGATTCAAGCTTTGTGACGGTGCATTATCCTGCTCGAAGTAGCAATCAGAGGATGGGGACATGGTGGTCATAAAGGGACGGACATGGTCAGAAACAATGCTCAGGTAGGCCGTGGCATTTAAACGATGCCCAATTGGCACTAAGGGGCCTGAAGTGTGCCAAGAAAACATCCCCCACACCATTACACCACCACCACCAGCCTGCACAGTGGTAACAAGGCATGGTGGATCCATGTTCTCATTCTGTTCACACCAAATTCTGACTCTACCATCTGAATGTCTCAACAGAAATCGAGACTCATCAGACCAGGCAACATTTTTCCAGTCTTCAACTGTCCAATTTTGGTGAGCTTGTGCAAATTGTAGCCTCTTTTTCCTATTTGTAGTGGAGATGAGTGGTACCCGGTGGGGTCTTCTGCTGTTGTAGCCCATCCGCCTTATGATTGTGCTTGTTGTGGCTTCACAAATTCTTTGCTGCATACCTCGGTTGTAACGAGTGGTTATTTCAGTCAAAGTTGCTCTTCTATCAACTTGAATCAGTCGGCCCATTCTCCTCTGACCTCTAGCATCAACAAGGCATTTTCGCCCACAGGACTGCCGCATACTGGATGTTTTTCCCTTTTCACACCATTCTTTGTAAACCCTAGAAATGGTTGTGCGTGAAAATCCCAGTAACTGAGCAGATTGTGAAATACTCAGACCGGCCCGTCTGGCACCAACAACCATGCCACGCTCAAAATTGCTTAAATCACCTTTCAGGGTATCTGCAGGTTTCACCAAGTCAAATTTAAGACTTTTTAAGACCTTTTCAAGACCATTATGAATTAAATTTAATTACAAAAAGGAAATGCAGAATCACAAAATTACTTGCAAAGCAAATTAATTCATTCAAATTGAAAAAAGTATTAGTAAACTTGCACTTCCTCATAGCGCAATCCCACCAGGATTAATATACAAGCACACTACCGGTCAAAAGTTTGAGAACGTTAAGATTTTTTAATGTTTTTACATTCTGCTCATCAATGCTGCATGTATGTTATTAAAAATACAAAAAAAGCTGCAATATTGTGACAGTTCTGTTGTGCCTGTTTTTTAGGATTCTTTGATGGATAGAAAGTACTAAAGAACAGCATTTATCTGAAATAGAAAGTAAAAGAAAAAAAGATTTCTGAAGGATTATGTGAGTCTACAGTCTGGAGTAATGATGCTGAAAATTCAGCTTTGAATCACAGAAATAAATTGCATTTTAAAATATATATTGAAATATAAAAGTTATTTTAAATTGTAAAAAAAAAAAAAAAATCAAAATAATACTGTTTTTGCTGTATTTTGGATCAAATAAATGCAGCCTTGGTGAGCAGAAGAGACTTCTTTAAAAACATTTTTAAAATCTTACCGTTCTCAAACTTTTGACCGGTAGTGTGTGTGTGTATGTATATACATTTTTTGTGAGATCAAAATTACTGATTTTGTGGTGGTCATTTTCAGAAATGTGCATTTTTTTTTTTGTGTTTTTTTTTCATAATTAGGATGCCACATTTACCATATCATTATGTTAGATGCACAATAGTCACACATGGCAATAAAACAAACAAAATGCATGAATCTTGTTTGACAATAGAACAAATAAATAAATACAACTTAAATATACAGATTCAAACAGTGCTTTAAGTTTAGGTAGGCTACTGTTTGTTTTTCCCCGTTGTTGTTGTTTGATTAATATTAACTACACAGAGAGGAGGGGGTATAGGCTAGGTTATATTGGGTTGCTTTCACATAAAGACCTACAGTAATGTGCCTAGATTCAGTACACCCGCGCGAGCGCTGACAGGTGGCAAACGCGTGCACAGAATCCGCGGCCAGTCTGACATCGGTCCGTGTGTCAGTAGCGAATGAATTCGGGGTTTACATCGCTTTTTAAAATCTTTTTTAGTGCTATCGGGCATATCATACTTTTATTTGGTCATTATGCCACATGGCAGGTAAGAAAGATTCGCCTTTGTTTTCATAATCGCGGAACTGGAAGAACTGGAGAACTGAAGCTGAAGAATAAAATCCGTTTTATGTGTTTGTGGTACAATCCGAAAAAGCCTCGCGCCAATAACACGAAAGCTGATTGGCTGCAATATAAGATGCATGTTGGTCTCTCACTAGCGAAAAAACAAACTACAACACAGACACACACACACACACTCTCTCTCTAAAATGCTGCGGGAGCATTTGAGCAAGAGGTAGCGTTACATGGACGTAGAAAAATTAAAACCTGTTTAAAATTATTTAAGACCTAGAACTCAATACTTCAGCGAATTTAAGACTTTTTAAGGCCTTAACATTTTGATTTTGAATTTAAAGACATTTAAGACTTTTTAAGATTACGGTTGTGTAGGTGTGCACAAGGACGCAAGAGGCCTAGACATTAGCTTGCGATGTCGACTCAAGGACATGAGAGCCCGGAGTAGCATGAGCATCCAAGCTATAAAATCTATGAATGTGTGCGGAGAGGACCAACTTGCCGCATCACAAACACCTTGTAAGGGAGCACCCCTTGCTAACGCATGAAGGGATCTTGGTTTTTACTGGAGGCCTCAACTGCCTGGCACAACGAAGTGAGCCGGCAGAGGACACCTCCCAAGTGACACCCCATCCACCAGGGGGAGGCAAGCCGAAAGAGCGGCCACATAAACCCTGAGAGTGGAGGGGCAAGTGCCTGTTGACAATTTCCTTGCAGAAAGTTGTAGCCAAAAGAAAAAACTATTCTAAGGGTCAGAAGTCTGTCAGACGCAGACTCTACAGGTTCAAAGGGGGTCTCAACCAGACCCTCGAGGACTATAACTAAGTCCCATGGAGGGATCTTGGCTCTTACTGGAGGCCTCAACTGCCTGGCACAACGAAGTGAGCAGGCAGAGGATGCCTCACAAGCTGCACTCCATCCACCAGGGTGTGGCAAGCTGAAAGAGTGGGCACATAACCCTGAGAGTGGAAAGGCAAGTGCCTGTTGACACTGCAGAAAGTCCAGAACTGAAGCAACCTGGCAGGCAACGCCATTTGCGGACATCATACAATCGCTTGGCGGTCTTCACCAAGAACACCATCGGGACCTGCTGGTCGTGAGGGAGGAGCAAGGAAAGCGATTCGAGGCCCTCCTCCGTGCCCAGCATGAAGACCGCGAGTTGTTCCGGAGCTGGATGGACCGGGAGGTTCAGGCCGTCCCCAACCCCGCCAAAGACTCGATCGCCGCCTTGCCTCTCAACAAGATGGGTCCACAAGACGACCCAGAGGCCTTCATTGACCTGTTTGAGAGGTCCGCCGAGGCTTGGGGATGGCCCAAGACGGACTGGCCAATGCGGCTCCTGCCACTGCTGTCCGGAGAGGCGCAGGTAGCCGCCCACCAACTGCCAGTCTAGAACCTCCTGGTCTACGACAACCTGAAGTGCGCCATCCTTCAGTAGGACCCTTCGCGTTCACGCAACAGCTCCGGGACTCCTGCCGCAAATGGCTGATGGCCGACGGGAGTGACAGAAATGAGTAAAATCATGATATTGTACCGTTTTAAATAAAATATATACCGGTATTTTCCCAGTACTGGTATACCACGCATCCCTACTCTGCAGGGCGCGATGGTGAATGGTGAGTTATTATTCATCAGCACATACTCCACGAATGCAATGAAATTGTAACAAGGGCCGCTCCCTGGGAGGCCTGCCTTGGACCGCTTGTTGAGGCTTGATATGTAAAACACCCAAAGCAAGCTGTTTGGATAGTGTGCATTAGGCACGCCAACTCCAAAAAATCTCTGGTGAGACTCCAAGGAGCGGCCCCTCTGCTCCAGGCATAACCCAAGATGGCGGCGCGAGTAGTTCGCGAGGCTCTGGGTCTCTCCAGATTCTGCAATTTTGCGGTATTTTTCTTGCTCATCTCGGGTCTGTTCGTTCAGAATAGTTGTGCCTTAACATCGTACACCCATGGTGAGATTTTGGATATTGGTTTGTGAATTTCCGACAGTTTTATAGACAATCTTCGACTCCTTCCTGAGATCGCTAGGACACCCGAGGCTATGCACTCTACCTGGCCGGGCAGAAGTGCTCGCAGGCGGCGTCGAGATCGTAAACAAAGGCGGGGGAAACGCGGAGGACTGAGAGCTAAGCTAAGGCTAAAGCTAAGGCTAACCCCACATCGGCTCTCTTTACCCAGTATTTTCCTTGCCAATGTACGGTCGCTAGTGAACAAAATGGAGGAGATTCGACTCAGCATCACACACAGCAAGAAACTTTTGAACTGTAACGTCCTAATCTTCACAGAAACCTGGCTAAACGGCGGAATACCGGACACCGCTATTGAGCTAGAATGAAGGCAATAAGTGACGTAGTAATTGAGTCTTCCCAGCAGAACTTATGCTAGAGCTTTCATTTCTGCAGGAAAGACTCGGGAGAATTATATCGACAATAGTGCATTTAATAATAGCTCAGCAAGCTATCGGATCTGCAATTCCTGCCTGAAGACGAGGGCAGGGGCGCAGCCGACCCCCAAAAGTCGGTGGAGTATGAATACACCGGGACGGGGCCCGCCAACCCCCAAAAGTTGGTAACTGAGTATACCCACCGGTCTAGAATCCTGGGGTTCCTGAAAAATAGAGAAGAAAATTACTATGTGGTAGAATTAAGATGTGAAGAGATACGGCATGCCTATAGCTTAATGAAAAGACAATTTATTTATTTGTATTATTATATATATATATGTATATATATATATATATATATATATATATATATATTTTTTTTTTTTTTTTATATATATATATATATATATATATATATTGCCAGTTCACTCCTAGGAAAACACATAGACAAGGCCTCGTTGGACCATACAGGCAGCCGCCTTGGCAAAAATAATAAACAGGCCTCATTGGACCACACGGCCTCATTGGACCACACAGACAGAGCCGCATTGGCTATAATAGAACGGCCACATTGGACCACACGGCCTCATTGGACCACACAGACAGAGCCGCATTGGCTATAATAGAACGGTCACATTGGACCACACGGCCTCATTGGACCACACAGACAGAGCCGCATTGGCTATAATAGAACGGCCACATTGGACCACACGGCCTCATTGGACCACACAGACAGAGCCGCATTGGCTATAATAGAACGGCCACATTGGACCACACGGCCTCATTGGACCACACGGACAGAGCTGCATTGGCTATAATAGAACGGCCACATTGGACCACACGGCCTCATTGGACCACACAGACAGAGCCGCATTGGCTATAATAGAACGGCCACATTGGACCACACGGCCTCATTGGACCACACGGACAGAGCTGCATTGGCTATAATAGAACGGCCACATTGGACCACACGGCCTCATTGGACCACACAGACAGAGCCGCATTGGCTATAATAGAACGGCCACATTGGACCACACGGCCTCATTGGACCACACGGACAGAGCTGCATTGGCTATAATAGAACGGCCACATTGGACCACACGGCCTCATTGGACCACACAGACAGAGCCGCATTGGCTATAATAGAACGGCCACATTGGACCACACGGCCTCATTGGACCACACGGACAGAGCTGCATTGGCTATAATAGAACGGCCACATTGGACCACACGGCCTCATTGGACCACACAGACAGAGCCGCATTGGCTATAATAGAACGGTCACATTGGACTACATATAGCAGGCCACCTAGGGCCGTACATGAACCACACATATTCTGGCCTCATTGGACCACACGGCCTTATAGACCACAGAGACAAGGCCTTGATGAGCCACCCGGCCTATACAGACCACAGAGACGAGGCTTCTAAGCCACAACGGCCGCTAATGCCACAAAGAGACGAGGTAAGACTGGACTGCACGTGAACGAAGCCACTTGGCTAGAATTTTTTTTTTTTTTTTACAAAGACTTTTACCCCAGGGGGCGACTGGCCACTACTGGCATCTTTTAAGGACAAGACCAAGCTACTAGTGCCACGCAAATACAAACCACACGAGACTACGGCATCTAAGCCACATTAAACATATGCCCCAGGGGGGCCACTGGCCGATCAGGCATCTTTTTAAAGGACAAGGCAAACGTATGCCACAAGGCGCCAAGCCCCACATGAACACAAGGCCCACGTGGCCACAAGGCCACTAATGCCACACATAGACAGACATACTTGAATACAAGGCCACTAGGCCACATTTAACCATGCCATGAAGGCCACAAGACCACGAGACAAGGCCACATTAGGCTACACGGTCACAGTAGACCACACAGAACATAGAATGTTTCCTAAATCATAATCCCGCACTTAGACGAGACGTACAGACGATGGCCACTAACCCACACGAAACGAAGCCATAAAGGCCGCACCCTTGAAGGCCGAACATGGAACAAGGCAACATTGTACCACAGAGACGAGGCCCGCCGGGCCACAAGGCTGCTAAGCCACACTGAATGAAGCCGACGAGACAGAGCCGCTAGGCCACACAAAACATGCCATGCTTAATGGCCACAAGACCACGAGACAAGGCCACATTAGGCTACACGGTCACAGGAGACCACATAGAACAAAAATATCGCATTAAATAAGACATTCAATTTTTTTTTTTTTTTTTTTTTTATAATATTATTAACTTAAGATTATTTAAATAACGAACATGTAACAAAGGCACAACGGCTGCTACAGCCACATAGAGACGAGGCCACATTGAACAGAGCCGCTAGGCCACACATATTAGATGACTAGAAGTCGTTGAGGAGTGCTGGCTAGAATAATAGCGGGATGAGGGAAATATGATTATGACACCACCACCAGTAGTTGCATAGGAATTTACCTTATGGTTACTGTAGAGCTTGCTGGGCTTGAAGAATGGTTTTAGAATCGGGTCTTTTGTATGATTCAAAGGCCGAAGAGACCATCTACCCAAACTTTGATGGCCGGCATGGGGATTACTCGTTCAGCTGCTGTAGTAGCTGCCCCGATTCTGAATGAGTGGCCGGTGTAGAGAGAGGGGTGGCCGGTGTAGAGAGAGGGGGATAGACTGCAGCTTTTACCGGCAGTTTAACTGAGTTCTGAACCAGCCTTTTGAAAGAGGTGCACCGTTAGGCAAGATAAAGAGAGGGGCATAATTAGAAGTTTTTAGGGTGTTTTTTTAAGGAATTTGACCATAGATGAAATGGACAAAAGTCATTATTGATTTTAGGAAAGATAAGGTGACGCCGGAGCCTTGTAAGAGGTGTTTTTTTTTTGTTTTTTTTTATAAGATGAGAAAGGAACAAATGGTCGAAATCAAAGTGGGAAATACTGACATTTGAGGCGAAACGGAACATGGAAAAAACTGACCATGCGGACGTGTAAGTTTTGAAAGTTGAGGAAGCAACACTTTTAGGAATATATTTTCTAGCCTATATTAGCAGATAGTTTAATATAATATTAATGCTGCTAGGGGAGGACAGGGTGCTGGGTCCGGGTTGGCTTATGGCAGAGCCGTCTGAAAGTCTTGGACAATGTTCGCTCTAAGAGGGAACGCTGTAGCTGCGGATGGAGAGACAAAACGCCTACCGAAAGACTGAGCTGGGATTGCTGAAGAAACCATCTTGACCATCATGGCATCCCCCATGCTTAATAGAGGAGACCTTGGTAGAGGATGCCAACTCCACGCATTGAACTAGTTCGTAGCAACACTGACCTGAAAAAATGTCCCATGCACATGTGAGTTGGAGAACATATTTCTTTCCATCTGCAATTAGGGGGATTCTAAACCCTTGCGTAACTCCCGCTCACGTCTTGATAGAACACCATCTAACCGTCAACCTGCTAAGAGAGCCCCTAAAGAAAATAAACCAGACAGCATGACAAACATAACATGGGCATGTGATTGAGAACATCAGACGATGCCCTTGCAAAAGGATAAGAATGTTTTATATGTTTAAGCTTTACTAACTAATAAAACCATAGCTAGCTATATGGGACCCGGCACGGCTACTGAACCTATGAAAAAATTCATCATTTAATAACCTAAGCCAGGATAATACTGTGTGATTGTGGCCACATTTGGCAGTATGAGACGAATATCACAATCCTAAAAATTCCTTTGACCCTGGAATAACATCTGAAGTCTATAATAGTTAGTTTGACATACTCACCAACGCCATGATAAAATTTTGGCCTGAATAATTTCACTAAGGTGAATGGGTTGATGTAAACTCCGGACAAGTCCTCGTGGATCTGATTAACGTACCTGGCATTAATGCACTGAAATCCCGCAGTATGACATCAGATCGCAGTCTGAAAAGCAACGAATCACAAAGATTATAAGCGCACTGTGTGCCAGCTTTAGCGAAGAGAAAAGCTCACTGCGAGAGAGCTCGTTATTTGCGGTGCACCCGGAAATCAACAATCATGTGCAGACTGAGTCAACAGTCAACGCTATATTTACTCCCCTGTACTGTATATTGTGTTAGACTCAATAACTGAAAATGTTGCGTTAATGGTGCAGTGTAGCCGATTACAGACATGTCTTCCTGAAGCTCGAACAGTAGAGCGCGGCACCAGCAACGCCAAGCCACGGGCCCGGCTCCCAGGGAAAGCAAGACCGGACAGAATACCGAAAGTGCACCCCGAATTCAATGCAAGTCGCCCGGACAAAGCGTCTGCCAAATGCATAATGCAATGTAAGGTCTGTTGAGCGCTTGGATGCAGTGACGAATAGGAGGAGTTAACATGACGATACACGCGATCGCATTTGAATGGTTCAGTGCTTGTTCGCTGGCTAATTCTGCCTTCTAGTGCAAACATTTGACCAACAAAGAATAGAGCATGCAATAGATCATGATTCGGTGTAGATTGACCGCAGCAGTTCCACTAGTGTAGGAGTTTATCTGAACTAAAGCACTTCCGACGGTTTTGTGCATTTATAAAGGGAGCGCACTCTGCTCACTTACTGTTTTCGTTAAAGATTTGAATAAGTGTTCCCGTGCTGCGATTTAGATGCAATCTTTATGTAATAGGGGTCGATTGAGTACGGAAATATATTAGTGCTGCAATCGAATATCGAAAACTTGTTCAGTATGCAAACCTTACCTGACCTATGGTGCTGTGAGTACAAGCGAGATACACGTTTGTTTTATACGAGTTGCAGCCATGGCGTCCTAGCACGGAAGGACCAGGTGAACCGTAATACTAAATTCTAAAGTTACTAAAATAGAAAGAGGTATACAGATATCAGCTGAATAAAACACAAGTAATTAACTGGAGTTAAGTGAAAACAAAGCATCAATTACTATACATAACGTGTTTATTTCAATTGACTAATATATAATATAGCGCATATTTATAATGCAATAAGACGACACCTTTATGGAACACAGAACGCCTCAGTACTTCCTCATCAGAAAGGAAGCCATGTCAAATCACTAAGGGAAACCATTTCAACGCTGGGTGCCCCGTATGATTGAGCAGATGATGTACTCTGCTGGATGACAGCCCAAGACACTTTTAAGCTTAAAACTTTGTGTCAGTTTTAATTGCATGTTGTATGTGACGAACTCACAGTGCTGCAAGAGAATAACGCCATTGAATGAGAACGGATCAAAGCGCTGATGTCGGTGCTGTAGCCTACTTAAAAACTATGCTGAGCAAATTAGCATATTTAATTCAATTGTATTGATTAATAACGCAGAACCCATTGCGATTCCAGCTTAACTCTGTTAATCATGAGCCCCGATTAACTGGGTGCATGTTGCTTTAAACTCATGTTGGTTTCCTTGCGTTCATAGAGAGATTGATAGAGGCTAATATGCTGTGCCATCTGATTTGTTTCAGCTTTTCTAAACAATTTGCCATCAATACAGGCCGTTGTCATGCGAATCATTACAGCACTATGGATTACGACACAAGTGAGCCCTAACGAGCGCTCACGTTGCACGAGCAGACCGGCAGACACCTGTGCGCATCTCATATGATGCTTGTGTCTGCACTGTACAGACATGCTTGCGACAAAATTGAGAAGAGAACAATACTACACCCAGTCGGCATCGGAATGTATAATCATATACATATCGCTGTGGTGAATGCTGATGTAGAGATGACGCCGGAATGGTGATGAAGATCACAGCCGTGTCTTTGATAACATGCCCAATAGTCCTCCGTGGAAGTGATTGTTCTGAATCTGAACGCGAGATTGCTCTCATTAGTGAAGGCACTCGTGTCTGTTGCCCGACAGCCCGGTGAATAGAATGATGGCTGACATGGACTTAGAACGCCACTGTGTGCATATTATTAACTTTATAATAGGACCAGCGATCGACCGCTACGGAACATCCAGAACGTTAACTGAATCGTCGCTTCAGATCTGCGTAATCGTCGCTTCAGATCTGCGTAAGCGTCGCTTCAGATCTGCGTAAGCGTCGCTTCAGATCTGCGTAATCGTAACTTCAGTATCTGCGAACTCAAACATGTGTAAGTACCGGGCTTTTATACGGTGAGCATGAGAATATAATTGGGTTAGAATGAAGGCAATAAGTGACGTAGTAATTGAGTCTCCCCAGCAGAACTTATGCTAGAGCTTTCATTTCTGAGAAACTCGCAGTATACTTCGAAAAGCTCCATGATGCGTGTACAAGGGCTGCTCTCAAGGACCTCCTTCAAAGCATCCTCTGAAACCTCTTCCCTGAGGGTAAGAATTGACTTCTGTGTTTCCTCGAGGTAACCTCTGCTGGTTGGGTGGTTATCTTCCAACCAGGCCAGGAAACCATTCCATGCTAGCCGCATGAATGCCTCATACAGAAGCTTATGTAGTCGCACAGCCCTGTTGTACTTGCGACCATCCAATACACCAGCAACAGAACCTTCTGCTACAACACCAGATTCAATGCAGAGGTCTCGGAGTCCAGCGTCTTCAAAACGCTTCCCTAGTATTCCCAACATTGTGCAAATTGTGTGGAATACACCAAGTCTGGGAATGATGTTTTGGAACTCACTGTGTTTACATCCAATCTCAACAGCCTTTGCATAAAGAGCTTGGTCGAAGACACAAACAATCTTTTTCAGGCCTAACTGTTGCATGATCTTTAATGACTGGTTGAGCACCTCTTTGACTGTAGCCATTTGTGTTGCTGGAGCATTGATTGTGGGCAGGTAGCCTATATTGTTGGGGATGACTACCAATTTGTCTCGCGTTAGGATGTTGAAGCCTGTCCAGCTGCTGATTGGCTGTTCTTCTTGTTGTGGCAAGCGTGCAAGCACCCAAATAAGGTTCTTTTTTCGAGCAAGCTGAGTATTGGCTGCAGTATTGATGTCTGCACATTTGCTTTGTGGCGGACCCACTCGTTGTCCAGCATTGTAAGAAGGCAACATTGTTGCAGGTGCACTGATGCTCCGTTGCTTTGTTTTGGAAACAGCTGGCTTGGGTTGGACAGCATCTTGGTCAGATTTCTTTGCTTGCACAGCTATCCCATTCACTCTATGGGATGTTCCCATACCACTGACTGTTTCCTCCAAGCGATCAATGTTGTCCCAGGCTAAAGTAGTGAAGAGGCCAGGATGGATGTTAGTGGGCAAAGCTATATCACTTTCAGTGGAAATGAGTTTCTGGAGACAGAGGGCTGTGTCAATCTCCTCCAGCTGTGAATATGACACACAGTGACCGAGTCTGTTTAAGATGTTTATCAGCTCTACATTGCCTGTTAATGACTTGACACTAAATGGGAGAATGATATGCTTAGAGGGTTTTACACTTCCACATGTCACTGCATATACAATATCTTGACCAAACGATTGCACAATCCGCTGAACTCTCTGCGTTGCATGAAGAACATCATGACAACCTGTGAGTAGATAACAAAGGAAAACACTAAGTGACTCTGGAATGGTAGGGCATTCTTCTTCTGATTTAACATCAGGTGGCCAGGACTGAGGAACATCTTGTTCCTTGATGTCTGCTCTCAAATGTATGGCTACTCTCGCTACAGCATCTTTGTCTTTAATTTTCAGGTTGTGGTTTTCTTTGACAAGTTCCCTCATGGACAAATTATCTGGATAGAGCAGGAGTTTTCCATTATCGTCAGGGATGATGTGGAGTGCTCCACCAAACTCATGCTCAAGCTTTCGCCTTATGTGCTTTTTGGTTGCATTTTTGACGTGGATGATTCCTTTGGATTCCATTGAAGCAGTCAGTCTGGAAGTTAGATCAGTCAAAGACATCACTTTAGGGTTGGTAAAAAGCTCCACCCTGATGAACTGAAATAGTTCATCAAATGATGATTGTACAGCAGCATCATACTGGGCTTCAACATCATCACATTCATCACAGGCTGACACATTTTTAGGGATGTCTTCTTTTGTGTACAATCTGTAACAAGATCTGTGGTAGTGTCCCTCTGCTGCTACAAGGTCTCTACTTAAAATAGCCAGTATTCTACTGTCCATTTTTTTTGTGGCTACACTTCGTATCTTTTCATCAGCTCTAAGTTCTCTACACTGTACCACTTTTTCCCTTTTATTTTGTCCTTTTACATATTCATCAGTTTTTTGACAAAATATGCACTCCTCGCTGTAAGTCTTACATGTTGCTGAGACATGTCTAGCTTCTCTTTTAGATTCTTTCTTTTCATTAGAGCCACTAGCACTTTGTTTCTCTTTTTCAAGAATGCCATCAAGAAGTTTCTTCATAGTGAAGATACTGCGACACTTTCTGTGGTAATAAAGTATTGGAATCTTTCCCTCAGGAAGGTATTCTACCATTTCTAAAATTGGTGCGTGGTTCCGTATCTGAGCTGCCCTGAGCAGAGTTTTCCAGGAGTCAACTCCTTGTAGTGAAACCAACTTATCTTTATCATCAGAGCAGTGGATGATACACTCCATTTTTGGCTCTTCAGTGTCATTTGCTTCCTTGCTGGTTGCCATATTAACTGTTATGTTTGGCTTTACAGAAATAAAGCTTACCTAACTGACATAGGTTGACGTGTTGAATCTCATTGTGCCTAACTGTCAACTAACCGTAAAATATTAAACCCTACAGATCTGATACAGCATTCTGGGAGCATGAGCACAACCTTAAACATTCTGTAACCAAAGAAACCATTCCTCACACAACAAGCATACTTTTTGTTACTGCCTGAAGCAAAGATTCTAGAGCAGAGTTCTGAAGCCCAGGCAACATATCAAACAGAATTGGTCAGACAGTACTGACCAGACCAGCAATATCAAATTCAAATCACAGAGTTCATAAGATGGTTGAGTACAAATGAAAGTCAGAGGCCAATGGGATTAAAACCTCAGAGTTTGGCAAAACTAGTTTTCTTCAAAAAACGCCATGTCTGATATAAGGCTGAAAACCACCCCATCAAAATGAGATAATATGAGGAAATTATACATTTTCTGAATCCTTAGAGTCATGTCAGTATTACAGTGTTCACATTTTGTATCTCTGATGCTCCCTGTTGCCACAGGATTAAAAGACAAAAGATGACTTAGGCGGAAATGGCAGGAAAATGTGTGTGATTAAAAGTTTGATGAGCTCCAGGGTAGGCTGTACTTTTCCAAAGTGTTCATAAAAGGACTTGAATGAAAGCTCAGACTGTCCCCTTTAAAATGATACCAAACATAACAACATAAAATATGTAAATGTGTCTTTAATAAAGGTCAATAACAAGGTATGCACCTGTGTCAAAAACGTGTTTTTTCAATGGGGGAGTGTAACTTTAACAGCTGATAACACTAATTTAGCTGTGACTCCAGAAGGGTTATCATACAAAAATGTTAACTACAGACATGTATCTTTTCAAAAAGTATAAGCAACCTTTGCCACCTTGAGTGGTACCGACATCTCGTCTGGCCCATGGACTAACTCTCTCTCAAGACTGAACTCAACTCAATGACAACAACACAATAACCATACAGTTATTATCTTACCTTATTTATTTATGGTTATTAGAAACAACAAAGAAGCAAATTACACACAATAGGACAAACACACCAGATCAACAACAGAGATTACAGTTTCTCTCACTGCATGAAAAGTGGGATTTTCGTCAGTATGTGGCACTGCAGAGATTGCCGTGGAACTTCAGGTTTATGACTGTGCACGGCAATTTGCAGGCAACACCGAAAACTGCCGGAAATGGTCAGAAATTGACGTGGGCCTTGCTTGGCAGTTGTCCCCCCATGACCCCCCCTCCCCTTAATTCTAGGGGAGGCTTTATCATGTAAATGAACATGCTGTGAGCTACACAAATGCAAATCAGAGTAGCAGCAGGGGGAGTTTT
This sequence comes from Gobio occitaniae, assembly GCA_033150135.1. Lineage (NCBI taxonomy): Eukaryota > Metazoa > Chordata > Actinopteri > Cypriniformes > Gobionidae > Gobio > Gobio occitaniae. Next base: position 64,405 of record JARQWZ010005481.1, read on the forward strand.
ATCTAGGTTCTGAATTTTTTTAACTAAAACAAGTTTAAAGTTTAAGTTAAAATGTTAACTTAAATTTAAGTTAAATTTACTCGTTTTAGTTCACATTACTACATTTTTAGGGCAACCAGTTTGCTCCAATTTTTTAAGTAGATTCAACTTGTCCGGGTTCACAAAGTAGATTAATTACTCTATATGTCATTAGCAATAACCAATGTTATGTAAAAAAAAAAAAAAATACAGGACAGCAGTTCATGTCTTCAACCTTTAGAGAGGTTATGTGATGCAACAAGACAATGAACCAAAGCACACAAATAAATCAAGTAGTAAAGCATACAGTTTACATACCAAAATTAATTTTTCCACCCTGCACTGTGAATGATTTCTAAATGGCTATTAATCATAAATGTGAAAAGTACAAGTTTGTGTGTTTATAGTTAAGTCAGATTGTGTTTTTCTGTAATTGTCATTTAAATTGAGCTCACACCACATTTTATGAATTATCAATGCAGTTTTTCAAGAGGTGGTTTCCTGGTTTAAATTATGCCAAGAGTAGGCCTAATCTAGTAAATCGCGAGTTAAAAAATTGTTGCCTGGAACAAAGATTAAGCACAGATTACTAACACCTGGACTATGAGTCCTGAACTAAAATAAACTGGATTCATTTACAGTTTTATCTAATTGCTTACACACAATTTCTGAAAATATGGCTCCATTTCTTGTAACTCTACACACAAAACACACAACATGCAAAACATCAGACATCGCTTGCAAAAGCAACACTTTGTGCAAAACTATTTTAACTCTTCCAAAAATGTTGTTTTTGCATACATCTAACTACACACAAATATGCACAACTGAGGAATTTACAGTTGAACTGAAATCAACTGAACTGAATCAACACTGAAGTCACTTGAGCTGAATATTGACACTATATTGGCTTGTTAGAGCCGGTTTACAGCAGAATTTGTTTTGAACTTGTTACTGAAGCTGCTATGAAACAATATATTTTGTTGTGTGCATATTCTTTCTTTCTCAAACCTGAGTTTTGATTTCTAAGTGATCAATTTATGTATAAGTGTTTTCACACATGATCATTGGCTGTATGGGTCCTCAGTAAATTAATGTGGCATTTAAATGGCAAAAGTTATTCTTGTCTCTATAACTTATGGCTTCCTAAAGACACGTTTATGGGTAAATAAAATATTAATAATATAAATAAAATGTATATCAAAACATATTTTAAATATAATGAAGTCATTTTATTATAGCACTCATCAGATGTTCCTGGAAACAAAACAGAGACAGAACAGTATAAACAAACTATACAACAAACTAAACACCAAATTACAAAAACATTATGTGAAAGTGAATAAAGTTGTGTATGTGTGTTTTCAGATATAAATATGTGCTGTGTAAATTAGCCTATATATACTTTTAGAAATTATATATAGCCTAACTTTAAAAGGCTACATCTAAAGGTAAGTCTGCTTTAAAAAAAAAATATTACACTTCGACATGTACAGAATGTGCGCGTTAAGAAACACGTTCAAATGTGTCTTCTTAACATGTTAAAACTGTGCGTCTTTACACGTACTAAAGTAACGCGACGACAACTGACGCTTTAACACGACCAGAATGTGCGTGTCTACACATACAAAAGAAACACGTAAAAAATTGCTGCGTTGACGCGGACAAACAGTGCGTGTGACACGGTGAACAGTCACGCGTTTCGTATAAAGAGATTTGGCCCCGGGCGCGTTCCATAGTAGAGCCCTTGTCCAATCACGTGCAAGGTCGAGGTCATGGCCATGACGCGTAGAAGACGAGCTTTAAACTTTTTTTTTTTTTTTCACATTTCCTATGTTTTTGCTGCTTTCCTTTTTCGTGATCAACAATGACAGGACGCCGTCTTCAACTCTATCTCTGCATGGACGCGACAAACTTTTTGGACTCATTTTCAGGAGGCTGTCTTCGTCTTCACAACTCTGAGGCAAACTGCAGGCGCTATGAACCACAGCATGGGTAATGTAACGTTACGATTTAAAGAATATGCTTTTATTCAGCTGTATAAGGACATGGATGCGTTAATAGATCCGAGCTTAAAACTGCACATTTTGTTTCCACAGACTATCCTCGCCTCATAACGAAGCCGCGAGCTCTTATCTGCTTGGAGCGATTTCCACGAGTCCAGATTTAACCGCTGATCACGACGAAATTGTGTCAGTATAACTTCTAATGTTTTTCTCATTCCTTGTTTAATTTTTACCGTGACTGTTTTTATTAATACCGGTCTCATTTAATTGTTTTCCAGCTGCCTGTAAGATGTATTATGAATCGACACGCCGGAGCAGAAACTGCAAGAAGTACAGGGCGACTCACCATATACGCCTGTGTTTCCCGAATGTGTTGGGCACTTCTTTTTGACGTTTTTGGAGGGCAACATAAGAGACATTACTGCTGCACTGTACATAGTTGTGTGTTTAACAATAAAGCTCTTTCTTTGAATAAACAGCTGTGTGTTTATAAGCTCTTTCTTTGAATAAACGGCACGGTCCGGGCAAATTTTCCCATATATTCCTTGATGGTATGAATAGTGTAGTTCATAGCACAATAACATTACTATAAAACATAAATTATTACAACATAAATTATATATTTATTATTATTATTATTGGGGTTTACATTTATAATGAGCCAGGGTGACCAATAATGATTGGTTTGCAGTGATCTGCCAACCAATCATGAGGGATTTTTCTTGTTTAAAAGTAGTGGCCTCAGCCAATACTGAGTGAGTAAATTCAAGTCAGGCCGTTGACTCTCTGGTTTCGCTGCTATTCATATGCTAATTAGAGGCGTCGCACCTCCGCGGTCTCTCCACCTACGTCATGGTTCGTTTACGACAATTTGTGGCACAGACGAACGCGACGTTCGCTGCCTCTAAATTGTCGAAAACTGCCGAAAATTAGGGAGATTTCCGGGAGTCTACAGGCGTTTACGGGGTCGAAAATCCCACTTTTCATGCAGTGTCAGTCTATGTATGCAGTTTGTTAGTTCACCTCACCTCCCGATCCAAATCGTGCTTTCCTTTGTCACTTCACATTTAAACACGTCTGTTCCCTGGAAATTTTAGTTCACCTCTCTTCGGGTATGAGCCGTTAGTTCGGTCATCATGTCTGATCTGGGCCGTGACAGCCTCATATGTAATACATGCGTCCGCAATACGCAGTCACCGGAAACAGAAAAGATTAGTTCATCTCTCGAGTCGTGCGTTCGTTCAAGTCCCCAAAGGCTGAATGCAGAAACACAAATGATTAGTTCATCTCCCGAGTCTTCTCGTTCAAGTCGTTCGTTCTTTTTTCACGTGACCGCTTTCCTGTTCAGTGTCTCGCAACATATACAACATTACAGTCGTATTATTGACTGCATGTTGTAATATATTTATTATTATAAAATCATCAGAAGATATGTGCAATAAACATTTGTTATGCCTATCCTTTCTGAACAACCCAATGTGTCCAGGCTTCATAGGAAAATCAATTAAACTAGCTAAAAAACTGAACTAAACAAACATTAAAAAAAACTACTCACTTGTTTGTAAGGAATTGTGAATTAACCATAGACTGTAAAGGAATTAACTAATTTCTGTATCCAACACGGCTGTCACATCACGTGACAAAAGAACGAGACTCGAGAGATGAACAGTTTCTGCATTCAGCATATGGGGACATGAACGAACGACTCGAACGAGAAGACTCGAGAGATGAACTAATCTTTTCTGTTTCCGGTGACTGCATAACCTTGCCTATGGGTTGGGACTTGATGGATTTGATGAACGAATGACTCAAGACTGGTGAACTAATCAGTTCTGTTTCCTGTACAGAATATATGGAATGTTGCGCATGCACAGTCAACACAAAATGAACGAATCGTTCTCTGAGATGACCCGTTGTTCTCGAGTCATATTAAAGATTCGTTCAAAATGAACGAATCGTTCATGAACGACACATCACTACGCTGCACAGCGGACTATATTTAACTGCTGGTCAGAGAGGGATGCAAAAAAATTAAAATAAAGCATGTACTGAGAATGAGGTTTGAGAATATTGTGTAATAGCTAAGTACACACCACATATATTTTAGCTAGCTAATCCTTTGCAATGTATTTAGCTATAACTATCAGTATAACAAGTTACCAAAGCAGCCGTCTTTTTTGCTAGTTCATTTTTCAATAGTGTCTGTAATTATCAATGATTTACAGTTGTTCAAGAGCCAATGTGTTTCCCTTTTAAAAATATTAAAATGCATTAAGGTGGAATGTAAAAATCTTAAAATAAATGTAAAAATCTTGTCTCTTTCATATTTGTATACGTTGAATTTGTAATCCGTTAAAGCATGTAGGCCTAGATAGATAGATAGATAGATAGATAGATAGATAGATAGATAGATAGATAGATAGATAGATAGATAGATAGATAGATAGATAGATAGATAGATAGATAGATAGATAGATAGATAGATAGATAGGAAGAAATAAATTATCCAATAACAATACACATAAAAAAAATAAAAATAAAATAAACAGGCAGCATACCAACATTCAGCCCTTGAAGAAGGAAAATATGGTAATATATATGTAAGAAGCTTAAATGTATAATTATGTCAGTACGTTTAACAGCAATGGGGAACACTGAAAAAATCTGGCAGAGATAATAGTAGATTTACAACTGGTGAAATAGGGGCAGACACTTAACATTGGTGTGAAATAATGGATGCTATTTACAATCTAGCAGCCTACAGTTAAAAATTAAAAAAATATATAAATATAGTTAAACTCTGGTAAGCTCTTTGTAATAGAAATGATTTGTTTCTGGGGTTGTGTCAGAAATAACCACTGATGTCTTGACTGAAGTAACCTGAGGCAGAGGATGAGCTTTAGAAATCAAGCTTTATTGTTGTTTAAATGTATTGAATTTGAAATGGTTCCAGTGTGTATCAGCTCATGACATATGTGTGAAGAAAGGATTTGTAAGTTACTAATGTAATGTGTAGTCCACTTAATTTACAGAGGCATGTTCACACCAAGAACGATAACAATAATGATAACTATATTAGCATCCACAATGATATCGTTCTGTTTATTCTAAGCACTGCAGATTTGTCGTCAGTCGCTTTCAATGCTCAAGCTCTGAAAGCAAGATGGATTCTGATTGGCTTTCAATGTTTTTATAGTTCATCAGTTGAAAAAAAATAATTCTGAAAGTGATTCCAACCATTGGCCTATCTTTGTTTTGTTATGTTATTGTTATAGTTAGGGTGTGGACTCTTTTACATTAAGATTTTTTTTTAACTATACCTTTATCGTTATAGTTATCGTACTTGGTGTAAAAGGCCTTCAGATTTACAGACTTGTTTTATTAGTATATTGAAATGTATTGCCTTGTCCAGACCCAGGGCCTTCTCATGGATTCACACTGGAGAAAAGTGCCAAGCAGGAAGATCAGGTTAGTAGCAGAGACTATGATGATTGAAGTAGGACAACAAAAGTCTACTCTTGAAGAAAAGAGGCAGAGTAGAGGGTTTGGAAAGCTCAAATGTTTATACTGCATTCCTTGTATTCCACACATTCATGAAACAACAGCTCTCGACCTGTGGTTATATTAGCACAGTTCCTTGTTAGTTTATGGTGTCGTCATCATTGATTGGAGTAGGGAGAAGGGCATGCATAGATAAGCGAGGAGAGAAGTCTAGGCATGGCTGTGTCCTATGCCCTCTCTTTGAGATATTCTCTCCAGGTTAGTGAGCTTTATTGTTTTATTGCAGGGAGTTTGATCTCATGTTCTGTCTAAGCAGGAAAAGCAGTCTTACATCGACGTCATTTCACCGCAGCACGTTCAGCAGAGGGACAAGAAACATTCACATCGTCATTATACATGGTTAGTAAATAATACTACTTGTAAAAAAATCCTACCACAATAAGTGTATTGTTATTGTCAAAACATTTGGTAACTAAACAGAATTTAATTTAGTTTAGTGACAACATGTTACAATGTTTACATGGTACAGTGACTGGTAGGCTACTGTTTTATTAGAGCTTGACACCAATTTCAAGATGTCAATTCATACGCTTGCACAAACAACTATAATGTGTGTTCACAATGTGTTTAGTGCAATTACAAATTTGAAAAACAAACAGGATCTTTGCAATTTGGATTAAATGAAATACATTTCCTTATATGTATTACCTTGTTGTTTCATCTGACTCCATTAATGAAAAGGTTTTAGATTATTTTATTAATCATTAACTTTAGATTTGTATTTTCTTTCAATTCAAATCTTTTACATTGTGTTATAATCAGTGGTCAAGATTTCGATAACGTTTAGAGTTTCGCACCGGCCGGGTTTATGATCTCTTTCACAATCTCATCTTGGTCATTTAGACAGAGGCGAGTAACTGATATTCTGGACGTCCGTCCTCCACTTTGATCATTCCAGAATACTTTTGTTCAGTCCCCTTAGATCTGAATTCACTTAATTACTAACTTACTATCACTTACTAAAATCACTTACTATCTCTAATGGTAACTTTCTATAATCATGTCGTGGTTTCCCACGTATACGTAATTAGAACAATATTACAACAATCAGGAATTGAGGTTGCCCTATTTAGATTGGTCTAACAATTTATTATTGTTCTAAACGGAAGACTCGATTGGTCTATCAACCTCTGCAGTCCAAGTATACGTAACTAATGCCAATGTGTTAGTCGGAGCTCTAGAACGGTCTGTGCCTTTTATGCTTCACCGAAAACCGTATTACTAGTCCGTGTTATACTAACCAGAGCGTAGATTTGTGGTGTTATGGATGCAACATGAACTACTGAGTTACATCTCACAACATACGTTATATTACGTTTAAACATATAAAGCCAATCATTTCAGAAATCAAGGATTTGGAAATATTTTCCTGGTAGTGAAAATTTACACACAGCAGGAGTGCGGGAGATCTGCTGCCTATACAGATTTCCCCAGTTTTGTGTCACCTTTCTCTACGTAATGCCCTGCTTGGCAATTATATTACAACAGTGGCGGAGCTAGACTTTAAAAACAGGGGTGGCAAGGTGTTATTTTGTGGGGTCAATATACAAAGTGTTCATATACACTAAAAATTAATTATTTTCCACAAAATGTATATAGATTAAATTAAAGTTGTTTATTTTCCAAAATGTACACAATTATATATGTATTAAGTATACAGCAAAAATAGAACAACAAGTATTCAAAGTGCTCCTTGGACTAATCAAGTCCAAGAGAAAAAAACTGAGGTAAACTTGGACCTATTAAAACAAGGCAGGACTAGGCAGTTGTACACATTCAAACATGTACCACAAGAATAATAGTAGATATATATATATATATAAAATAAATAATATATATATATATATATATATATATATATATATATATATATATATATATATATATATATATATATATATATATATGTGTGTGTGTGTGTGTGTGTGTGTGTGTGTGTGTGTGTGTGTGTGTGTGTGTAGTTTACATGATAAAAGTAACCTTTAAAGTTAAGATAAGCCTCTAGTTTTAATCATTTAAACGGACCTTTCAAGTTTGGGCATAAACTTCTGGCAGTGTTGTGTTTTCGTGTATTTTATAATTTTTTTCACAGCGCTGGATGTCATATGGTGATCGTGAAACACACGGGACACTTCACTACATGATTTCATGGTGAAATTTGTTATTTTCCATGTTAATCAGGTCAGTTTTGATCAAGAACAATCCACTGTGCCTTTAATTCAGCGTGAGCAGCGCGGCAAAAATAGACTCGGCGCCGACACGATCGCGGCACTGCTGCTTCTGCTCTGCTCCGCGCTGCCTCTGCGTGCGGTGTGAATGCTCTAATCTGTTAACATGGGCGCCGAAAAAACATGCGCTGCTTACGCCCTGCTAACGCGCGTGCAATGTGAAACCGGCGTAAGGATGCATTCACGTCCGCTGGGAGATTTGGGAAATGTTTGTAAAAATCAAACAGTGTAATGTTTTCAGCGGGGTGGCAACAGGGGTGGCAAGGACTTCGTCTGGGGTGGCAATTGCCACCCCAACTAGCCCTCTGGCTCCGCCACTGTATTACAATGTATATTATATTTGTATCTATAATATAATTATATTATATTAAAAAGAATATCAATTAAATACTATTATTTTTGGTCTCTAGAGTCAGTGGAACAGCTTATTTTGTCAGTGTTCGTTTTTCAAAATGTGTTCGTACAAAAATGGTCAGGCTTAAAGCCAACGATTAATTAACTTGAAGTGTGCTATTTTGAAACAACTAATTTTGTACTAAGTATATTTTAGTTGTAAATAATTTGTGCAAAAACATAGCTTTAAGTGTATTTAGTGTAGGCTACTTTTATATGCTAAATTGGAACAACTTTAAGTATACTTAGTATGCTTTAAGTATAGAGACTAATTACATGCTTGATTAGTGATATTAAATGTACTTTATTTGTATTATAAGTATACTTTGTGTTATAAATATACTTAATTTGTGTAACAAGTATACTTTATTTTTATTATAAGTATATTAATTTGTGTTATAAGTTTACTTTATTTTTATTATAAATATACTTATTATAAATATACTTTATTTGTGTTATAAGTAGGGGTGCACCGAAATTTCGGCAGCCGAAAATAGCATTATCGGTTTCGGGCCGAAATAAAAAAAACAGCCGAAAACGTAAACCGAAAATGAATGTCACCCGCCCCTCCCATTCGTGCGCAAGCGCTTAGGTTTCACTCACGGTCGAGCCGTTATCACGCGACGCGTCTGCCTATCAAAGATTAAGCATCCCTAGTGAAAAAAAAGTATGCTAAGTATACTTGCAGCCAGACTAATTATCAGTATACTTGAAGTGTGTTAATGTTTAGTTAACTTGAAGTGTGCTATTTTGAAACAACTAATTTTGTACTAAGTATATTTTAGTTGTAAATAAGTTGTATTAAAGCATAATTTGAAGTGTATTTAGTGTACTTTTATGTACTAAATAGGAACAACTTTAAGTATACTTAGTACACTTTAAGTATAGGGACTAATTACATGCTTGATTAGTGATATTAAATGTGCTTTATTTGTATTATAAGTATATTTTATTTGTGTTATAAGTATACTTTATTTTTATTATAAGTATATTTATTTGTGTTAAGTGTACTTTATTTTTATTATAAGTATATTTATTTGTGTTAAGTGTACTTTATTGTTATTATAAGTATATTTATTTGTGTTATAAGTATACTTTATTTGTGTTATAAGTATACTTTATTTTTATTATAAGTATATTTATTTGTGTTATAAGTACATTACAAATTAATTACCAGTGTCTTCAGAACACACAAGCAATATACTATGAATATATTATTTTTTTCAGGTTTATTTATTTACTTTACCTTCCCTAAATACAAAAAATATACACTTTGTAGTCAATAACAATATAATGTATTATTACTTAGCTATACATTGTACAATATACTTTGAATGACATAATGTCACACAATACAGTAGTTTAAATGAGCTACCAAGTCTGTGAAGAGACAGTCCATTAACAAGCCCAAAAACTTCAGATGACTTCACCAAAACTAAACAAAATCATCTTACTATGTTTTTCATTAAAAGAACACTGGAAGATTAAATATATATATATATATATATATATATATATATATATATATATATATATATATATATATATATATATATATATATATATATATATATATATATATATATATATATATATTATTGGACCGATTTCACTGACCCTCTATACTGACCCTGTATTCTTTTCGGCACTTAAACAACGTTCCCTTTCAGTCGGTCACTACGACGTACGTCGGTATTACCGACGAATTGGGATCACTTCAGAGAGCCCCTATCAGCTTCGAGAACTTAAGAACAGGCCAATGAACAATTGGCGTGCAAGATTTGCATCTCGTGCTCCGCCCCGCGCCGCGGGTATAAACAGGAAGCGAGAGCATCGCACTGACGTCATTCACTTCGGAGCCGAACGGCGTTTGAAGTACAGACTGCTTCCTGATTCATTCAGCGATTGTCAACGAGTATACTAAGAAGAGGAAAGAGGAACGTTGTGTTGGTGTGACGGCTTCTCCAGCGGGACCGCGAACTCAGCTGCAGATTGAAACAACTGCTGTTATCACAGCAACCCTGTTGGTTTCGGTGGGCGTTTCACAAATTGAGTGCAAACACAGGCTGCACTATTCCCTGTGTGTTGCCGCGGTCTCCCTGGGTGCTTCAGCACTCTCTTAAAAGACCGTTTCCTCACAAAGAGAGCAACACGGGTGTGACACTGCATCTTTCTCAAGATGTCATTCCACCCGTGCGTTTCTGGATGCGGTCGTTCCCTCTCGCCCGCTGACGGCCACAATCACTGCATCACGTGCCTGGGCTTACAGCACGCTGAGGCAGCGTTTGTGAATAGCTCGTGTTCTCACTGCGGGAACATGACTGTTGCGGTGCTTAGGTCGAGACTCGTGTTGTGATTCGCTAACCGCAGTGCACGTTTGTCGGAAACGTCACACCCCTTACCTTTACTGGTAGATTGTGCTTTGGTCAGTATTAGAAACGATGGCGTCAATAAAACCACACCAATCTGAGCCCGAATCAGACCCAGAACATTTTAGTGAAGATGATCGAGCAGAACCTGTTCAGTCCTCAAGAGTAAAGACTGCGGATCTATAATGATCGCTACTGAATGGCACTGTTACTTTTGTATTTTTAGAACGATTATAGCCAAATATCTGTCGCAAGAACTATTAACCCAAAACACTAAACACTGGCTTTACTAGTAAGTTAGCCAAATCACACACAGAACCATGTTTAGCAAGCCTGTAGATAAATAATACATAAAAGCTCTAATCAAAGAATCATTTACACTAATGCCAAGTTCGCTGTTGAGATTTTAACCAGGGCCGGCGTTTGCTATAGGCGAGCTAGGCGGTTGCCTAGGGCGACAAATGTGTTGGGGGCGCAGCCAGGCGCCCTCTAGTGGCGCCCTTAAACTTACTTCCCATTAAGCATAGAATTAAAACAAGCGAAATAAAACATACTGTTTATTAAACATGATCATCCTTGGGCGCCCCCTCAGCCGCACGTTTAATTACTTAACCTGATTATTAGATTGAATTGAAAGTGAATATTGTCTAGCACAGGCGTTATGTCAGGCAAGTGCTCAGCACTGGCGCGTTCTTCAAAAATGAAGCGGTCTAAACCCTCGAGTGCACAGGGACGGAAAAAGAGAAAGGCAGACGATCAAAAGAAAGCCCAGTATAGAGGTAAGTCTTCTCATCTCAGCCATAAAGGTGTCAAACGAAATAAATTTACTTCGTATTATCGATATTATCAACTAATATTGGACGGCATTGGACGTTTTATTGCTGTCACTAAGCTATCACTAGCTAGCTAGTTATCTACATATTACTACGCATTTCACTGACAATAAGGAAATCCAGACGAGCCAAATTTTAATGCTGCGTCAATTTTGAAGGTGAATAGAAATGCCAGAAACAATTGTTCATCTTTTATTATTTAAGATAGGGATAGAGCTACAAGAACTTATATATTTTAATTTTATAGTGGTAAGTACAGTGTATCCATAATAGCACTTTTGTTTGTAGAGGGTATAGTTAATCTAGTTTATGGGTCATAATTTGCTTAAGTGTCTTTACAGGTGCTTAAGAGAGTTTTTGCACAGTTTATGGAGTTAATATTTGGTAAATATCCTTGAACATTCTTTCTAGCATTTGTGTATGACCAATGTATTGCAGTTGATCCTTCAAGTCTTAATTTTCTTGATTAAGTGTTGGAGTGACTATAAAAGCCTTTTTGTTTGTTCATCCATAGTTTGAGTCATAATTTGTTAAATATCCTCCAACGTTCTTTGTAA
>JARQWZ010005482.1:0-12500 GCA_033150135.1 Gobio occitaniae
CACACACTCACACACACACTCACACACACTCTCACACACACTCTCACACACACTCTCACACACACTCTCACACACACACTCTCTCACACACACTCTCACACACACTCTCACACACACTCTCACACACACTTTCACACACACTCTCACACACACACTCACACACACTCTACGACACACACTCTCACACACACACTCACACACACTCTCACACACACTCTCACACACACTCTCACACACACTCTCACACACACTCTCACACACACACACACTCACACTCACACACACTCACTCACACACACACACTCACACACACTCTCACACACCACTCACACACACTCACACACACACACACACTCTCACACACACACTCTCACACACACTCTCAACACACACTCTCACACACACTCTCACACACACTCTCACACACACTCTCACACACACACACACTCACACACACTCTCACACACAATCTCACACACACTCTCACACAACACTCTCTCACACACACTCTCACACACACTCTCACACACACTCTCACACACACTCTCACACACACTCTCACACACACTCTCACACACACTCTCACACACACTCTCACACACACTCTCACACACACTCTCACACACACACTCACACTCACACACACTCTCACACACACTCTCACACACACACACTCACACACCACTCTCACACACACTCTCACACACACTCTCACACACACACTCTCACACACACACTCACACACACACACTCACTCACACACACTCTCACACACACTCTCACACACACTCTCACACACACTCTCACACACACACACACACACACACACACTCTCACACACACTCTCACACACACTCTCACACACACTCTCACACACACTCTCACACACACACTCACACTCACACACACTCTCACACACACTCTCACACACACACACACTCACACACACTCACACACACTCTCACACACACTCTCACACACACTCTCACACACACTCTCACACACACTCTCACACACACTCTCACACACACTCTCACACACACACTCACACACACACACTCACACACACACACTCACACACACACACACTCACACACACACACACACTCACCACACTCACTCACACACACTCACACACACTCACACACACTCACACACACTCACACACACTCTCACACACACTCTCACACACACTCTCACACACTCTCACACACACTCTCACACACACTCTCACACACACTCTCACACACACACTCACACACACACACTCACACTAGGGGTTGAACGACTTCCGATTTATTCAAGTTGACATTTATGTGATGAAAGTCGAGTCGGTGTCGATTAGTCGCTGATGACGTCATTAATGAACAAATAACCCTGAGCTTGAGCTTAGACGCGAGCACATGTTGTCTTCAGCGATGGCATAAGCCCCAGCGCTGCCCATGAGGTTATTGCTCCTACATAACAGCTTCTGGATCAGTTCTTTTGTCTTTGGGTCGTTATATTTCTCACAGATTTCTGATCGTTCTGAATCAGATACAGATAAAGTAGCTCAATAAAGATTACATGTATATGAATGCATTAGTGGAGATAGTGATTGCGTGTGAATTAATTCTACTTGCCAGTGTCTCTCTACGAATAGTGAAGCTGTGAGTTTTAGTTACTAAGAAATATATGCTAAAACTTTTCAGTTTTCTAAGCTATTTTAGTGATAAATCACAGAACAGTGTTGATACATTTCTGCGCTACTGAATGGTTTTGTGATATCCACGTGATGTGCGAGCTGTGTGTGTGTGTGTGTGTGTGTGTGTGTTACAACCAGTCCCGCCGCTGGGCGTTTTGATGCCCTAAGCGCGATCACTTTATGATGCCCGCGGTGGCGGCGTTTGTGAATGTTGCTGAGCTGACCTGCGGGAGGTAGAGAGAGCATTTTCTTGCGGAGCTCTTGGTGCTTGTTCATTTAGAACGGGGATGAACTGACCTGTACAATAAGCGTGCATTCTCCAGATCCATTTTGAGCTTCCAGATGGTATAATCAAACATGTCTTGTGGAGAGCTCTCGGAGTATGGATTTATTTGTCGTTTTTAACTGTTGGAAACAGAGCCTGCATGTCAGGAAATGGCTTATCCTGTCGCGCCCTCTATAGGCAACGACTAGTCGACGTCAAGCTTGAAGCGTCACGGCAGAGCATTAAAGTCGACTAGTCAGTGCACCCCTAACACACACACACACACACACTCACACTCAAAACCACACACACACACACACACACACACACACACACACACACACACACACACACACACACACAGGTGGCTTTACCAGTAGACCTTCCTGGCCTTCTGGATGCTGGTGACCGTCTGCACTTCTTTCAGGGTCTGTTTGGTCTTTTTCTCCGCAGATTTGAAGGCCTTGGATGGAGACAAATACACACATTCACCAAACCTCACACACACACACATGTTTGTTTTTGTGAAATGTGAGGACATTCCATAGGTGTAAAGGTTTTTATACCGTACAAACCGTATTTTCTATCCCCTTACACTGCCCCTAAACCTACCCATCACACACACACACACACACACACACACACTGCCCCTGCCCCTAAACCTACCCATCACACACACACACACACACACACACACACACACACTGCCCCTGCCCCTAAACCTACCCATCACACACACACACACACACACACACACACACACACACACACACACACTGCCCCTGCCCCTAAAACTACCCATCACACACACACACACACACACAGCCCCTAAACCTACCCATCACACACACACACACACACACACACACACACACACACACACACACACAAACACACACACACACACACACACACACACACTGCCCCTGCCCCTAAAACTACCCATCACACACACACACACACACACAGCCCCTAAACCTACCCATCACACACACACACACACACACACACACACACACACACACACACACACACACAAACACACACACACACACACACACTGCCCCTGCCCCTAAAACTACCCATCACACACACACACACACACACAGCCCCTAAACCTACCCATCACACACACACACACACACACACACACACACACACACACACACACACACACACACACTGCCCCTAAACCTACCCATCACACACACACACACACACACACACACACACACTGCCCCTAAACCTACCCATCACACACACACACACACACACACACTGCCCCTAAACCTACCCATCACACACACACACACACACACACACACACACACTGCCCGTACCCATCACAGGAGACTGTGCAGTTCACTTTCTGTGAAAAAAACCTCATTCTGTGATTTATAAGCATTTTGAAAAGTGAGGACATGGGGAACGTCCTCATATTTCACCCTCTTTTTGTAATACCCATGTCATTATACACATTTGTGTCCTGATATTTCACAAAAACATTCCCACACACACAAACACGTGTGGCGGCGCGGCTTACCTTCTGTGCCGCCTCCACGGTCTTCTGCTCTTTCCTGGCTGCGCTTCTCTTGCTGTCATAATACCTGTGGAGAGAGTGTGTGTGAGTGTGTGTGTGAGTGTGTGTGTGAGTGTGTGTTACTCAGCCGCTCTGGGCTTCCTCTCACTTCTTTGCGTTGGCGTAGGCTGAGAGGTTCAGATCCACGTCCACCAGCACAGGCTTGTCCTTCTCCAGTTTTCCCCTTGGGCCCTTTATCTTTGCTCTTGCTCTTCTTGCCCTTTGACCCCGCTGACCCCTCCGTGTCCTCCGCCCCCCCGGCCTCCGGAACAACATACGGGTTTCTGAAAGAGAAGGGGTGGAGGTGAGAGATGGTGTCACCTGACCAGGCGCTGGTGAACTGCGAGCGGCCTCACTTGAGCAGCATGGTCATGTGATTGCTCTGCAGCTTCAGCTCTTTGATGGCGCAGGCCACGGGGTCGCCGGCCGCTTGAGCTTCCCTTCACGATCTGCCCGATCTCGGCCCAGTCCACCTGATTGGCCAGCGCACTGCGCACCACCTGCAGCGCCCGATCCACCGTCTGGAGGTTCATCTCCACCAGCTCGCCCTTCAGCCGGTCCCACTTCCTGCGGCGCAAGAGCCAATCCACACGCATCTTCATGACAACCCGACTCTACACTGGGTTATGACGGAACATTTAAAGACCAATTTCTTCATTTTAAAGGCCGTCGATGGTTCAGTCCCAGAGATATGGAGATCACAATGCGGCTCCAGGAGTAAAGTTCAGGGGTCAAGAACCAAATGTGGGTCACTTCACACACAGCTGATACTGTTTTATATTTAAAGAGGAATATCTGAAGAACAAATAATGTTTAAACTAGAAATCTATCTCGTGTTTTTCTATCAGCTAAACTGCACAGAACATTGACCAGTTTACTCCTGGAGCTGCATTGAGATCTCCATATCTCTGCGACTGAACCATCGACGGCCTTTAAAATGAAGAAACCAAAAGAAAAGTGTATTAAGAAGCAGAATCTAGAAGGATATTGAGATATCTTTAATACTTCTGGAGTTACAGGCTCTCAAACTTGAGTCAAAGACACAGCAGAAGTGCTTCTTCCCCATGTTTGAGCGCTCACCGTTGGCATATAATGACACACAGATTGATAAAGTCAACAGATTTCACTAATAGATCCACCAATCTCTGTGTGAGAATAAAATAATGATGCTGCCATCTTTCTAAAGTCATGTTTACACCCCTGTGATTGGGCTCCAGAGCTCAGGTGGAAACTGTCATTCTGAGCCTCCTCTACACAACAGAGATTACTCCGTCAATACACATCTGAGACATTCACTATTCTGCCTTTATCACTGTTTATCTTTGACTTTATGCTGAACAAACATCAACACAATCACACATTTGAGCCGGGGAAGGTTCTGAAATGTGTTTGATTTGACACAGAATCACCATATAGGGTATATGTAGGGCAGTGTGTGTGTGTGTGTGTGTGTGTGTGAGACTGGCCTGCGCCTGATGAAGAGCCTCCAGCCGCTGCTCGTGATCTCTCCTGACGTTCTCCAGCTTCTTCATCGCGTGCTTCTCCTGCTGCAGCGCCTTCATGTCCAGCTTCTGACTCTCCATCTGAGAGAAGAACTCGTCCACCGCCTGTGAACACACACACACTTCAGTCAGAGACACACACACCTCAGTCAAAGTCACACACACCTCAGTCAGAGTCACACACACCTCAGTCAGAGACACACACACCTCAGTCAGAGTCACACACACCTCAGTCAGAGACACACACACCTCAGTCAGAGTCACACACACCTCAGTCAGAGTCACACACACCTCAGTCAGAGACACACACACCTCAGTCAGAGTCACACACACCTCAGTCAGAGCCACACACACCTCAGTCAGAGTCACACACACCTCAGTCAGAGACACACACACCTCAGTCAGAGCCACACACACCTCAGTCAGAGACACACACACCTCAGTCAGAGTCACACACACCTCAGTCAGAGCCACACACACCTCAGTCAGAGCCACACACACCTCAGTCAGAGCCACACACACCTCAGTCAGAGACACACACACCTCAGTCAGAGCCACACACACCTCAGTCAGAACCACACACACCTCAGTCAGAACCACACACACCTCAGTCAGAACCACACACACCTCAGTCAGAACCACACACACCTCAGTCAGAGTCACACACACCTCAGGCAGAGTCAACCACACCTCAGTCAGAGTCACACACACCTCAGGCAGAGACACACACACATCAGTCAGAGCCACACACACCTCAGTCAGAGCCACACACACCTCAGTCTAGAGCCACACACACCTCAGTCAGAGTCACACACACCTCAGTCTAGAGCCACACACACCTCAGTCAGAGTCACACACACCTCAGTCTAGAGCCACACACACCTCAGTCAGAGCCACACACACCTCAGTCAGAACCACACACACCTCAGTCTAGAGCCACACACACCTCAGTCAGAGCCACACACACCTCAGTCAGAGCCACACACACCTCAGTCTAGAGCCACACACACCTCAGTCAGAGCCACACACACCTCAGTCAGAGCCACACACACCTCAGTCAGAGTCACACACACCTCAGACAGAGTCACACACACCTCAGTCTAGAGCCACACACACCTCAGTCTAGAGCCACACACACCTCAGTCAGAGTCACACACACCTCAGACAGAGTCACACACACCTCAGTCAGAGTCACACACACCTCAGTCTAGAGCCACACACACACCTCAGTCAGAGACACACACACCTCAGACAGAGTCACACACACCTCAGTCAGAACCACACACACCTCAGTCAGAGACACACACACCTCAGACAGAGTCACACACACTCAGTCAGAACCACACACACCTCAGTCAGAGCCACACACACCTCAGTCAGAACCACACACACCTCAGTCAGAGTCACACACACCTCAGACAGAGTCACACACACCTCAGTCTAGAGCCACACACACCTCAGTCAGAGACACACACACCTCAGTCAGAGCCACACACACCTCAGTCAGAGCCACACACACCTCAGTCAGAGCCACACACACCTCAGTCAGAACCACACACACCTCAGTCAGAGCCACACACACCTCAGTCAGAGCCACACACACCTCAGTCAGAGTCACACACACCTCAGTCAGAGTCACACACACCTCAGTCAGAGTCACACACACCTCAGTCTAGAGCCACACACACACCTCAGTCAGAGACACACACACCTCAGACAGAGTCACACACACCTCAGTCAGAAGCCACACACACCTCAGTCAGAGACACACACACCTCAGACAGAGTCACACACACCTCAGTCAGAACCACACACACCTCAGTCAGAGACACACACACCTCAGGCAGAGACACACACACCTCAGACAGAGTCACACACACCTCAGTCAGAGTCACACACACCTCAGTCTAGAGCCACACACACACCTCAGTCAGAGACACACACACCTCAGTCAGTCACACACACCTCAGTCAGAACCACACACACCTCAGTCAGAACCACACACACCTCAGTCAGAACCACACACACCTCAGTCAGAGACACACACACCTCAGACAGAGTCACACACACCTCAGTCAGAACCACACACACCTCAGTCAGAGCCACACACACCTCAGTCAGAGCCACACACACCTCAGTCAGAACCACACACACCTCAGTCAGAGCCACACACACCTCAGTCAGAACCACACACACCTCAGTCAGAGTCACACACACCTCAGACAGAGCCACACACACCTCAGTCTAGAGCCACACACACCTCAGTCAGAGACACACACACCTCAGTCAGAACCACACACACCTCAGTCAGAACCACACACACCTCAGTCAGAGACACACACACCTCAGTCTAGAGCCACACACACCTCAGTCTAGAGCCACACACACCTCAGTCAGAGTCACACACACCTCAGTCAGAGACACACACACCTCAGTCAGAGACACACACACCTCAGTCAGAGACACACACACCTCAGTCAGAGCCACACACACCTCAGTCAGAGTCACACACACCTCAGTCAGAGACACACACACCTCAGTCAGAGCCACACACACCTCAGTCAGAGCCACACACACCTCAGTCAGAGTCACACACACCTCAGTCAGAGCCACACACACCTCAGTCAGAGTCACACACACCTCAGTCAGAGTCACACACACCTCAGTCAGAGTCACACACACCTCAGTCAGAGCCACACACACCTCAGTCTAGAGCCACACACACCTCAGTCAGAGCCACACACACCTCAGTCAGAGCCACACACACCTCAGTCAGAGCCACACACACCTCAGTCAGAGTCACACACACCTCAGTCAGAACCACACACACCTCAGTCAGAACCACACACACCTCAGTCAGAGACACACACACCTCAGTCTAGAGCCACACACACCTCAGTCTAGAGCCACACACACCTCAGTCAGAGACACACACACCTCAGTCTAGAGCCACACACACCTCAGTCTAGAGCCACACACACCTCAGTCAGAGCCACACACACCTCAGTCAGAGTCACACACACCTCAGTCAGAACCACACACACCTCAGTCAGAACCACACACACCTCAGTCTAGAGACACACACACCTCAGTCTAGAGCCACACACACCTCAGTCAGAGACACACACACCTCAGTCAGAGCCACACACACCTCAGTCAGAGTCACACACACCTCAGTCAGAACCACACACACCTCAGTCAGAACCACACACACCTCAGTCAGAGACACACACACCTCAGTCTAGAGCCACACACACCTCAGTCTAGAGCCACACACACCTCAGTCAGAGTCACACACACCTCAGTCAGAGACACACACACCTCAGTCAGAGACACACACACCTCAGTCAGAGACACACACACCTCAGTCAGAGCCACACACACCTCAGTCAGAGTCACACACACCTCAGTCAGAGACACACACACCTCAGTCAGAGCCACACACACCTCAGTCAGAGCCACACACACCTCAGTCAGAGTCACACACACCTCAGTCAGAGCCACACACACCTCAGTCAGAGTCACACACACCTCAGTCAGAGACACACACACCTCAGTCAGAGCCACACACACCTCAGTCAGAGACACACACACCTCAGTCAGAGCCACACACACCTCAGTCAGAGTCACACACACCTCAGTCAGAGTCACACACACCTCAGTCAGAGTCACACACACCTCAGTCAGAGTCACACACACCTCAGTCAGAGTCACACACACCTCAGTCAGAGTCACACACACCTCAGTCAGAGCCACACACACCTCAGTCAGAGTCACACACACCTCAGTCAGAGCCACACACACCTCAGTCAGAGTCACACACACCTCAGTCAGAGTCACACACACCTCAGTCAGAGTCACACACACCTCAGTCAGAGCCACACACACCTCAGTCAGAGTCACACACACCTCAGTCAGAATCACACACACCTCAGTCAGAACCACACACACCTCAGTCAGAGACACACACACCTCAGTCAGAGCCACACACACCTCAGTCAGAGTCACACACACCTCAGTCAGAGCCACACACACCTCAGTCTAGAGCCACACACACCTCAGTCAGAGTCACACACACCTCAGGCAGAGACACACACACCTCAGTCAGAGCCACACACACCTCAGTCAGAGTCACACACACCTCAGTCAGAGCCACACACACCTCAGTCTAGAGCCACACACACCTCAGTCAGAGCCACACACACCTCAGTCAGAGCCACACACACCTCAGTCAGAGTCACACACACCTCAGTCAGAGTCACACACACCTCAGTCAGAGTCACACACACCTCAGTCAGAGTCACACACACCTCAGTCAGAGTCACACACACCTCAGTCAGAGCCACACACACCTCAGTCAGAGTCACACACACCTCAGTCAGAGTCACACACACCTCAGTCAGAGCCACACACACCTCAGTCAGAACCACACACACCTCAGTCAGAGTCACACACACCTCAGTCAGAACCACACACACCTCAGTCAGAGACACACACACCTCAGTCAGAGACACACACACCTCAGTCAGAGCCACACACACCTCAGTCAGAGTCACACACACCTCAGTCAGAGACACACACACCTCAGTCAGAGTCACACACACCTCAGTCAGAGCCACACACACCTCAGTCAGAGACACACACACCTCAGTCAGAGACACACACACCTCAGTCAGAGTCACACACACCTCAGTCAGAGACACACACACCTCAGTCAGAGACACACACACCTCAGTCAGAGACACACACACCTCAGTCAGAGCCACACACACCTCAGTCAGAGTCACACACACCTCAGTCAGAGTCACACACACCTCAGTCAGAGACACACACACCTCAGTCCAGAGACACACACACCTCAGTCAGAGCCACACACACCTCAGTCAGAGCCACACACACCTCAGTCAGAGTCACACACACCTCAGTCAGAGCCACACACACCTCAGTCAGAGCCACACACACCTCAGTCAGAGCCACACACACCTCAGTCAGAGACACACACACCTCAGTCAGAACCACACACACCTCAGTCAGAGACACACACACATCAGTCAGAGACACACACACCTCAGTCAGAGCCACACACACCTCAGTCAGAACCACACACACCTCAGTCAGAGACACACACACATCAGTCAGAGCCACACACACCTCAGTCAGAGACACACACACCTCAGTCAGAACCACACACACCTCAGTCAGAGACGACACACACATCAGTCAGAGACACACACACCTCAGTCAGAACCACACACACCTCAGTCAGAGACACACACACATCAGTCAGAGCCACACACACCTCAGTCAGAGACACACACACCTCAGTCAGAACCACACACACCTCAGTCAGAGACACACACACATCAGTCAGAGACACACACACCTCAGTCAGAACCACACACACCTCAGTCAGAGCCACAGCACACCTCAGTCAGAGCCACACACACCTCAGTCAGAGCCACACACACCTCAGTCAGAGCCACACACACCTCAGTCAGAGCCACACACACCTCAGTCAGAGCCACACACACCTCAGTCAGAGACACACACACCTCAGTCAGAGCCACACACACCTCAGTCAGAGCCACACACACCTCAGTCAGAGCCACACACACCTCAGTCAGAGCCACACACACCTCAGTCAGAGACACACACACCTCAGTCAGAGACACACACACCTCAGTCAGAGTCACACACACCTCAGTCAGAGACACACACACCTCAGTCAGAGACACACACACCTCATTCAGAGCCACACACACCTCATTCAGAGCCACACACACCTCAGTCAGAGCCACACACACCTCAGTCAGAGCCACACACACCTCAGTCAGAGTCACACACACCTCAGACAGAGTCACACACACCTCAGTCAGAGTCACAAACACCTCAGTCAGTCACACACACCTCAGTCAGAACCACACACACCTCAGTCAGAGTCACACACACCTCAGTCAGAGTCACACACACCTCAGACAGAGTCACACACACCTCAGTCAGAACCACACACACCTCAGTCAGAGTCACACACACCTCAGTCAGAGTCACACACACCTCAGACAGAGCCACACACACCTCAGTCAGAGTCACACACACCTCAGTCAGAGACACACACACCTCAGTCAGAGTCACACACACCTCAGTCAGAGACACACACACCTCAGTCAGAGCCACACACACCTCAGTCAGAGCCACACACACCTCATTCAGAGCCACACACACCTCAGTCAGAGCCACACACACCTCAGTCAGAGCCACACACACCTCAGTCAGAGTCACACACACCTCAGACAGAGTCACACACACCTCAGTCAGAGTCACAAACACCTCAGTCAGTCACACACACCTCAGTCAGAACCACACACACCTCATTCAGAGCCACACACACCTCAGTCAGAGACACACACACCTCAGTCAGAGCCACACACACCTCAGTCAGAGCCACACACACCTCAGTCAGAGCCACACACACCTCATTCAGAGCCACACACACCTCAGTCAGAGACACACACACCTCAGTCAGAGCCACACACACCTCAGTCAGAGCCACACACACCTCAGTCAGAGACACACACACCTCATTCAGAGCCACACACACCTCAGTCAGAGACACACACAACTCAGTCAGAGCCACACACACCTCAGTCAGAGCCACACACACCTCAGTCAGAGCCACACACACCTCAGTCAGAGCCACACACACCTCAGTCAGAACCACACACACCTCAGTCAGAGACACACACACCTCAGTCAGAGTCACACACACCTCAGTCAGAACCACACACACCTCAGTCAGAGCCACACACACCTCAGGCAGAACCACACACACCTCAGGCAGAACCACACACACCTCAGTCAGAGCCACACACACCTCATTCAGAGCCACACACACCTCAGTCAGAGACACACACACCTCAGTCAGAGTCACACACACCTCAGTCAGAACCACACACACCTCAGTCAGAGCCACACACACCTCAGGCAGAACCACACACACCTCAGTTAGAGACACACACACCTCAGTCAGAGCCACACACACCTCAGTCAGAGACACACACACCTCAGTCAGAGTCACACACACCTCAGTCAGAACCACACACACCTCAGTCAGAACCACACACACCTCAGTCAGAGCCACACACACCTCAGTCAGAGCCACACACACCTCAGTCAGAACCACACACACCTCAGTCAGAGACACACACACCTCAGTCTAGAACCACACACACCTCAGTCAGAGCCACACACACCTCAGTCAGAGCCACACACACCTCAGTCAGAGCCACACACACCTCAGTCTAGAACCACACACACCTCAGTCAGAACCACACACACCTCAGTCAGAACCACACACACCTCAGTCAGAGCCACACACACCTCAGTCAGAGCCACACACACCTCAGTCTAGAACCACACACACCTCAGTCAGAACCACACACACCTCAGTCTAGAACCACACACACCTCAGTC
>JARQWZ010005482.1:37500-76339 GCA_033150135.1 Gobio occitaniae
CATACCCGGCGTCCAGCTTCCCCGCCCTGACGGTCTCGCACCGCGGCTCTCTGCCCGCCATCGCCAAGAAGTGCCACCCGCGTCTGACCAAAGTAACCGCCTCACTCACTCACACACACACACACACACACACACACTCTTCTCACATCCTGTCTGGACTCTGTCTCTGAATGTGTTTTCTTCTGCAGCCCAAAGAGGAGCCGCACCATTTCAAGAGCTACTACATGCCTCCGCTGGAGCGCCACCCGCAGGACTACTGACCCCGCTCAGATGCTGACCGCAGACTCTACTGACCCCGCTCAGATGCTGACCGCAGACTCCACTGACCCCCCTCAGATGCTGACCACAGACTCTACTGACCCCGCTCAGATGCTGACCACAGACTCTACTGACCCCGCTCAGATGCTGACCGCAGACTCTACTGACCCCGCTCAGATGCTGACCGCAGACTCCACTGACCCCCCTCAGATGCTGACCACAGACTCTACTGACCCCGCTCAGATGCTGACCGCAGACTCTACTGACCCCCCTCAGATGCTGACCCCAGACTCTACTGACCCCCCTCAGATGCTGACCGCAGACTCTACTGACCCCGCTCAGATGCTGACCACAGACTCTACTGACCCCGCTCAGATGCTGACCACAGACTCTACTGACCCCGCTCAGATGCTGACCGCAGACTCTACTGACCCCCCTCAGATGCTGACCGCAGACTCTACTGACCCCGCTCAGATGCTGACCACAGACTCTACTGACCCCGCTCAGATGCTGACCGCAGACTCCACTGACCCCCCTCAGATGCTGACCACAGACTCTACTGACCCCGCTCAGATGCTGACCGCAGACTCTACTGACCCCGCTCAGATGCTGACCACAGACTCTACTGACCCCGCTCAGATGCTGACCGCAGACTCCACTGACCCCCCTCAGATGCTGACCACAGACTCTACTGACCCCGCTCAGATGCTGACCCCAGACTCCACTGACCCCGCTCAGATGCTGACCACAGACTCTACTGACCCCCCTCAGATGCTGACCACAGACTCTACTGACCCCGCTCAGATGCTGACCACAGACTCTACTGACCCCCCTCAGATGCTGACCACAGACTCTACTGACCCCCCTCAGATGCTGACCACAGACTCCACTGACCCCGCTCAGATGCTGACCACAGACTCTACTGACCCCCCTCAGATGCTGACCGCAGACTCTACTGACCCCGCTCATATGCTGACCGCAGACTCTACTGACCCCGCTCAGATGCTGACCACAGACTCTACTGACCCCCCTCAGATGCTGACCGCAGACTCTACTGACCCCGCTCAGATGCTGACCACAGACTCCACTGACCCCGCTCAGATGCTGACCACAGACTCTACTGACCCCCCTCAGATGCTGACCACAGACTCTACTGACCCCGCTCAGATGCTGACCGCAGACTCTACTGACCCCGCTCAGATGCTGACCGCAGACTCTACTGACCCCGCTCAGATGCTGACCACAGACTCTACTGACCCCGCTCATATGCTGACCGCAGACTCTACTGACCCCGCTCAGATGCTGACCACAGACTCTACTGACCCCCCTCAGATGCTGACCGCAGACTCTACTGACCCCGCTCATATGCTGACCGCAGACTCTACTGACCCCGCTCAGATGCTGACCACAGACTCTACTGACCCCCCTCAGATGCTGACCGCAGACTCTACTGACCCCGCTCAGATGCTGACCACAGACTCCACTGACCCCGCTCAGATGCTGACCACAGACTCCACTGACCCCCCTAAGATGCTGACCGCAGACTCTACTGACCCCCCTCAGATGCTGACCGCAGACTCTACTGACCCCGCTCAGATGCTGACCACAGACTCCACTGACCCCCCTAAGATGCTGACCGCAGACTCTACTGACCCCCCTCAGATGCTGACCGCAGACTCTACTGACCCCGCTCAGATGCTGACCACAGACTCTACTGACCCCGCTCAGATGCTGACCACAGACTCCACTGACCCCGCTCAGATGCTGACCACAGACTCTACTGACCCCGCTCAGATGCTGACCGCAGACTCTACTGACCCCGCTCAGATGCTGACCACAGACTCCACTGACCCCGCTCAGATGCTGACCACAGACTCTACTGACCCCCCTCAGATGCTGACCCCAGACTCTACTGACCCCGCTCAGATGCTGACCGCAGACTCCACTGACCCCGCTCAGATGCTGACCGCAGACTCTACTGACCCCGCTCAGATGCTGACCACAGACTCTACTGACCCCGCTCAGATGCTGACCACAGACTCTACTGACCCCGCTCAGATGCTGACCGCAGACTCCACTGACCCCGCTCAGATGCTGACCACAGACTCCACTGACCCCCCTCAGATGCTGACCGCAGACTCTACTGACCCCCCTCAGATGCTGACCGCAGACTCTACTGACCCCGCTCAGATGCTGACCGCAGACTCTACTGACCCCGCTCAGATGCTGACCCCAGACTCTACTGACCCCGCTCAGATGCTGACCGCAGACTCTACTGACCCCGCTCAGATGCTGACCGCAGACTCCACTGACCCCGCTCAGATGCTGACCGCAGACTCCACTGACCCCGCTCAGATGCTGACCGCAGACTCTACTGACCCCCCTCAGATGCTGACCCCAGACTCTACTGACCCCGCTCAGATGCTGACCGCAGACTCTACTGACCCCGCTCAGATGCTGACCGACTCTACTGACCCCGCTCAGATGCTGACTCTACTGACCCCGCTCATATGCTGACCGCAGACTCTACTGACCCCGCTCAGATGCTGACCGCAGACTCTACTGACCCCCCTCAGATGCTGACCGCAGACTCTACTGACCCCCCTCAGATGCTGACCCCAGACTCTACTGACCCCGCTCAGATGCCGACCACAGACTCTACTGACCCCGCTCAGATGCCGACCACAGACTCTACTGACCCCGCTCAGATGCCGACCGCAGACTCTACTGACCCCCCTCAGATGCTGACCGCAGACTCCACTGACCCCGCTCAGATGCTGACCACAGACTCTACTGACCCCGCTCAGATGCTGACCACAGACTCTACTGACCCCCCTCAGATGCTGACCCCAGACTCCACTGACCCCCCTCAGATGCTGACCACAGACTCCACTGACCCCGCTCAGATGCTGACCACAGACTCCACTGACCCCGCTCAGATGCTGACCGCAGACTCCACTGACCCCGCTCAGATGCTGACCGCAGACTCCACTGACCCCCCTCAGATGCTGACCGCAGACTCTACTGACCCCGCTCAGATGCTGACCACAGACTCCACTGACCCCGCTCAGATGCTGACCACAGACTCTACTGACCCCCCTCAGATGCTGACCAGACTCCACTGACCCCGCTCAGATGCTGACCGCAGACTCTACTGACCCCCCTCAGATGCTGACCGCAGACTCTACTGACCCCGCTCAGATGCTGACCGCAGACTCCACTGACCCCCCTCAGATGCTGACCGCAGACTCTACTGACCCCGCTCAGATGCTGACCACAGACTCCACTGACCCCGCTCAGATGCTGACCGCAGACTCTACTGACCCCGCTCAGATGCCGACCACAGACTCCACTGACCCCGCTCAATGCCGACCACAGACTCCACTGACCCCGCTCAGATGCTGACCACAGACTCTACTGACCCCGCTCAGATGCTGACCACAGACTCTACTGACCCCGCTCAGATGCTGACCACAGACTCCACTGACCCCGCTCAGATGCTGACCGCAGACTCCACTGACCCCGCTCAGATGCTGACCGCAGACTCCACTGACCCCGCTCAGATGCTGACCACAGACTCCACTGACCCCGCTCAGATGCTGACCACAGACTCCACTGACCCCGCTCAGATGCTGACCACAGACTCCACTGACCCCGCTCAGATGCTGACCACAGACTCTACTGACCCCGCTCAGATGCTGACCACAGACTCCACTGACCCCGCTCAGATGCTGACCACAGACTCCACTGACCCTGCTCAGATGCCGACCACAGACTCTACTGACCCCGCTCAGATGCTGACCACAGACTCCACTGACCCCGCTCAGATGCTGACCGCAGACTCTACTGACCCCGCTCAGATGCTGACCACAGACTCTACTGACCCCGCTCAGATGCTGACCACAGACTCCACTGACCCCGCTCAGATGCTGACCGCAGACTCTACTGACCCCGCTCAGATGCTGACCACAGACTCTACTGACCCCGCTCAGATGCTGACCACAGACTCTACTGACCCCGCTCAGATGCTGACCGCAGACTCTACTGACCCCCCTCAGATGCCGACCACAGACTCCACTGACCCCGCTCAGATGCTGACCACAGACTCCACTGACCCCGCTCAGATGCTGACCACAGACTCATTCTCACTCATTAACCCTGTGATCTCCGTCAAGGTGCCATCATTTCCTCTTCCTGCTCCGGACTCTCTACAGCTCCAGAGTCATGATCATGAGATCTTCAGTGTTTAATAAAGGGTTTCCTGTACACTCGTTCAGTGATGTCCATGCTTCCACATCATAGAGGAGTGTTGTTCTTCTTCACGCCGTATGATGTCATCACGTCAGAAAGGTCACATGACGCAGGTGGAAGTGCCGACCCAGTGTCAAAACACACGTGCAAAGACTAAATCAAACGCCTTCACACAAATAAAGGAGACACAAGGACGTCAGGAGAACATGAGATGGAGTTTTTCGGCACTTCCACCTGCGTCAGGTGACCTTTCAGACGTGATGACATCATACAAACACTGAAGTGGCCCGTCTGAGGTTGTGTATGTGTGTTGTAAATGGTTTGTCTAGATCAGACTCTATTCCTCGTCTGGGTTCTGGTTCCTCTGAAACTGCAGTGATTTGGACCTTCAGCCGTTGGTTCCCATTGAAGGCCATTACGAGCAGAACAATCCTGGAGTGATCCTCAAAAACTGAAGAAAGATGAGATGAGGGTGAGTATGAAGTGAACTCATGCTTTAGGAGTCAAGGCCACCTGATATAAAGTGGGTCCTTTTATTGAATATTTAGTATTTGAGGGGTCTTTATGGTACTGTATTA
Organism: Gobio occitaniae; assembly: GCA_033150135.1. Lineage (NCBI taxonomy): Eukaryota > Metazoa > Chordata > Actinopteri > Cypriniformes > Gobionidae > Gobio > Gobio occitaniae. The sequence continues at coordinate 42,588 of JARQWZ010005482.1, forward strand.
TATTTATAATCCGTTTATTCACGTTTTGAGCGTGGACCTGAACAGGAAGTGTCCATCTTAAAGAGGTGATGAACTGAGAAATCAACTTTCCCTTGAGCCTTTAATATACACTCACCTAGAGGATTATTAGGAACACCTGTTCAATTTCTCATTAATGCAATGATCTAATCAACCAATCACATGGCAGTGTCTTCAATGCATTTAGGGGTGTGGTCCTGGTCAATCTCCTGAACTCCACACTGAATGTCGGAATGGGAAAGAAAGGAGATTTAAGCAGTTTTGAGCGTGGCATGGTTGTTGGTGCCAGACGGGCCGGTCTGAGTATTTCACAATCTGCTCAGTTACTGGGATTTTCACGCACAACCATTTCTAGGGTTTACAAAGAATGGTGTGAAAAGGGAAAAGCATCCAGTATGCGGCAGTCCTGTGGGAGAAAATGCCTTGTTGATGCTAGAGGTCAGAGGTCATGGGCCGACTGATTCAAGCTGATAGAAGAGCAACTTTGACTGAAATAACCACTCGTTACAACCGAGGTCTGCAGCAAAGCATTTGTGAAGCCACAACACACACAACCTTGAGGCGGATGGGCTACAACAGCAGAAGACCCCACCGGGTACCACTCATCTCCACTACAAATAGGAAAAGAGGCGACAATTTGCACCAGAATTGGACAGTTGAAGACTGTAAAAATGTTGCCTGGTCTGATGAGTCTGGATTTCTGTTGAGACATTCAGATGGTAGAGTCAGAATTTGGCGTAAACAGAATGAGAACATGGATCCATCATGCCTTGTTCCCACTGTGCAGGCTGGTGGTGGTGGTGTAATGGTGTGGGGGATGTTTTCTTGGCACACTTTAGGCCTCTTAGTGCCAATTGGGCATGGTTTAAATGCCACGGCCTACCTGAGCATTGTTTCTGCCCATGTCCATCCCTTTATGAGCACCATGTCCCCATCCTCTGATGGCTACTTCCAGCAGGATAATGCACCGTCACAAAGCTCCAATCATTTCAAACTGGTTTCTTGAACATGACAATGAGTTCACTGGACTAAAATGGCCCCACAGTCTCCAGATCTCAACCCAATAGAGCATCTTTGGGATGTGGTGGAACGGGAGCTTCGTGCCCTGGATGTGCATCCCACAAATCTCCATCAACTGCAGATGCTCTCCTATCAATATGGGCCAACATTTCTAAAGAATGCTTTCAGCAGCTTGTGGAGTCAATGCCACGTAGAATTAAGGCAGTTCTGAAGGCCAAAGGGGTCAAACACAGTATTAGTGTGTGTTCCTAATAATCCTTTAGGTGAGTGTATAAAGCTCATGGTGATATATGAATATCCTGTAAGTGTTGGAGCTGAACACTTCCTTGTTAGTCAAAGAAAAGCTTTTATTGACACCAGACCCAGAAAACACTCAGAATATGTCGACCGCTGACATCACAAAATGCAGAAGCTCCGCCTCTACAGATACATATGCTTCTGTAGCCCCGCCCACCGACTCGTGGAGCTAAATGGGTCGAGCAATACACTCGCCGGTTCCAGCTCACGTGTGTAAGACATCAAGCGTTTGTTCACTTCATTTAACCGCAGATTCGTTTGTAAACAAGACACAGGAGGAGACTGGATCTGCAGACAGATTGAGATTAAAACACAACGCTGTGCTTCTGGATCCCACAGGAACACTGAACACACACTGATGAGAGTAAAACATGTGTTTATATGTGTTAGTGTTGCATTGTTCCAGATGGTTTGATATCTATTGATGACACACCTCAGACCGCGCTCACAGGCTGGAGAAGCTGTTATTGGTTCATTCGGGATCAGACTCGGACTTGTAACGTTATGGGCCAGGGCTCGCAAAGGCTGTGTGTGTGTACGGGTCGCGGTTATTCACCGATCGGGCCGGCCAAGTAATACAAAAATAACATTCCAATCAGTCTCGGGTGATGAGATGAATCTGTGTTTGTTTGAGAAAGCCATTGGCCCTCATTCATAAAACGTTTGTAAATATATCAACAAATTCAGTTATTTGCGTGTAAAATGGACCTTTACGAAAACTCTCCTCCAGATTCACAAACGCTTCATATTCCACGGATTCGGTAGTTAAATGTGTGTATATTAGGGCTGCGCGATATATCACATGACATTATGCGCATCTCGTCAGTAAAGCCGGTTCCTTGATTAGTAGTAAATCGCCATCACCTGCTTTCAGATAGAGCATTTACTACACAGAGCCGTAGTTCACTGACAAGCTGAGCCATATCGCATTAATATCGCAGGCGATACGTCCGTCATAATTAATGCGATATGGCTCAGCTTGTCAGTGAACTACGGCTCTGTGTAGTAAATGCCGCTCTATCTGAAAGCAGGTGATGGCGATTTACTACTAATCAAGAAACCGGCTTTACTGACAAGATGCGCATAACAATATCGTGTGATATATCGCCCAGCCCTAGTGTATATTAATGAATAAATAGGAGGCACGTGCTAGCGCATTCATAATTAGCATAATCCCCGCCCATGAGTTACAACTGCCAATGACGTGTGCAGGAACGCTGGAATCTTCTGGACTTCTTTCTCAGGTTTGGCTCCAGTATTTTACACTAATTGGCCTTAAGCCGGGCAATAAATATTAAAATGATCATGTGTCCATCAAAGCATTTTATCCAGCTATAAAACACGCCAGTGCTCTTCTGAAGACGGCCAGCAGGTGGCGCTTGAGCTTTCAAGGGCAGCGTTTGTCCATCTGAGATGCTTTGATTGCTATGAATATGACACAGATTATCCATGACAGTAATGCGTTACTAGTGACTCATTTTGATAACTTAATAGGAAATGCAGTAAAGCAGTTTTAACTTCTCCATTGTTGTTGTTCAGTCGGTGTACCAGTGGGATGATTGGTCGTGTAGTTTTTGTCCCGCCCCTCCTGCACTGTGATTGGACGTCCGGGTAAAAAGTGACGTGACGAGTGCTGCATATTACCCAACATTGACCAGTAAAAAAGACGGGGCAACTCAACTCTTGAAATATTATTATGGTGCATAGTTCATCTAAATGCAGTCATCAGTTTGCCTAAATCAGAACACAGAACGCTCACATGTTTACGCCCATTCACTCGGGGTAGGAGCAGGCGTACATTTCCTTCGTACCAACTAACATTTTGAAAATACGAACATTTTCGTCAGAGCGGCTTTACGAACGATTTACACACACATTCGTTCTGCTCGTGTTTCCTGAATGAGGCCCAGTGTGTGTGTGTGTGTGTGTGTGTCCTGTGAGCGTTTCTCCACACGCTTTCAAAACAATCCCCACATGCACTGAGAGGAGCTGAAGCTCATTAAATATGCAAATCTCATCCAATCCTAGCCGTGGGCGTTTACTCAGTCTTCAGTGTGACACGCCCATAGAAACCCAGCACTTCTTCAGAGAGCCTCAAAACCAGGGCAGAAAATAGCCTATTATTATTCATGATGATGTTTCTGAATGAAAAAAGCACACAAACGTCATGAGTTGACCTCAGACAACAGGATAAACAAATAAAGCCAGTTCATGACCCCTTTAAACTCATAAATCTGGAACGTTTAAGACTGAAGCTTGGGCTCTTTAAGGATTACTGCTGTACGTTTGAAAAGTTACAGAATTTGACTTGTATTATGATACTATTTTCAATTTGTACGCTCTAAAAAACAACCCAAGTTGGGTTGAAAATGGACTAACCCAGCGATTGGGTTAAATGTTTGCTTTAAAAAAAAAAACAACCGCTGGGCTAAAACGACCCAATTGCTGGGTTAGTCCATTTTCAACCCAACTTGGGTTGTTTCTAACCCAGCATTTTTTAGAGTGTATATGAAATATATATTTTCAAAAACATGTTTTACTCTAAAACTGAGAAACTATCAGAGCCGTGAATCTAAACGTGAGGTTGATATCTGAAGAGTGTGTATGCAGTCCCAAACGCGTCCACTAGAGGAGATGAGCTCGTGTCTGAGCGGCTCTACTGTACACACACACACACACACACACACACACACGTTTACCAGGCAGTGATATCAGCACGAGTATAAGTGACTGAACTCTTGTGTCGCTCAGCCTCTCCTCATGATTGATGAACACAGACACTAAATTAAACCGCTGTAAAAATGGATCACATTAATATTTTCCTCAACATGTTTGGCATAAATCTGTTAATCAACCTGAGTCCTGATCAAAACTACTAAATGCTTATTATTTTTTTTAAATCCAGGATTTTTATTCTTTAATTGGCAAGTTCATACATGATTTGGGGGAAACACAAAATGATTATTTTCAATATTAAAGTGATTGTGGACTGGATATTTGTGCGGTTCTCTCCATCTTGGTCATGTGGGAGATTAACACTGGCTGAATGCACTGATAGTTTCTGGTCAGATTTGAATGTCTGAGGCAGGAAAGCTCCTATTGAAACGTTAGATTTCTTATTATTCTTCTGTTTCTTCTTCCGCTCTTGAGTCTATGGCGGCCTATAGAACCGTATGGTAAAAAGTTATGACATTTGGCACACAGATAGAAAACAGTCTGATCTGTCACCACAGTAAATTTAGAGTCTCTAACTCAATCCCTCTAGCGCCACCACCTGTCCAAAGTTTCACTCATGTTTATGCTAATAACTTTTGAACCCTAAGGGATAGAGACAAAACTCTGATTCCTTGGCTCAAGGCGATTCGACACCATTTTCCATTTTGAATTTTCCGAAAAACCTACTTTTGCGATCTCCTCCTAGACGGTTCGTCTGATTTGCACAAATTGAACCAGATCATCTTCAGACGGTTCCGACAAAATGTTATGGAATTCAAGTTGATTCGTCAAATAATTTCTTATAAACGCGCAAACAAATTTTATGTAGCGGTTGCCAAAATACACTTAAGGCTGTATCTCTGCAACACTTTATTGTATTCAAACCAAACTTGGAACATGTCATCACAAGCATGACCTGAGGCGACATGCAGCGTTTCAGCACAGCGCCACCTACTGGTCCGGAGATACGAAAAATTGATATTTTTACTTAAAACTTTTGAAATTTTACCATGTCTGCCATTTTGAATTTTGTGCTAAAATGCTGTATTTTATGAACTCATGAACAGATTGTTATGAAACTCGGTATGGGTCATCAGCTCGATGCCCTGAAGGAGCCTGAGACGTTTCGAAACAGCGCCACCTAGTGGAGACATTTTTCAAATGGTTCTAACTTTGGGTGAGATTCACTTATTTTCATGGGAGTAACTTTTTTTGTCTCCTGAATCCTCGCCGAGTCCAACGATATCAGACTTGCCAGGTTTCGGCGTATGGTTTGTGCAGCGTTGTAATTTAGCGCTTATAAAACATTAGCTGATATCGTTGAAACCGCTAGTCCAATCGAGACGAAACCAGCGTCAGAAGTTCAGAAACATAGGTCGATAGCGAAGCGCTAATGCCCAAATGTCAAAATATTGATAGTAAGGGGAGTAACATCCAATCAAAGTCAGGTGTCAGTCATTTTTTACCTGTTTTTCATATAAATGTCTATAACTCCAAAACTAAATGAGATATTTTCACCAACATTGAAACACGCATGTATGGGCTCACTCCGATGACACACAAAAAATGGTGGGATTGAGCCTCTTGGTGACGCTATAATAGAACAAAACATGAAAATCCCATTGACTACAATGCATTTTTCAGCCTTTTTGCCTAAAATCATCTGTTTAACATGCTGTTGATCTGACACTGTCAGCCATTTTGGCATGTCTTGTCTTCTTCTCTGCGCTTGGCCCTGATAATTCCTGCTCTCAGCTATATTTTATATTATACTCCATATAAAGCCAGAAACTAAGCGTTTGTTTGCACAGGCTCTAAAGGGTTAATGGTGCAACAGAACATTACACATTTGACCAACAGTCAGAATGCACGAGTATATGCTGTCATGACTTCAAAACATGTGTTTATAATGGAAGTCAATGCAGCAAAATCAGCCACGGGCAGTAAATGAGCCAGAAAACACAAATCTGATCAAAAACTAGCCAGTGTTGTTACGAATCTTTCACATGCCCAAGACTGTGATAACAGGAACAAATATCCAGTCCACAATCACGTTTTATATTGAAAATAATCATTTTGTGCGTTTCCCCCCCCAAATCATTTATGAACTTGGCAATTAAAGAGTTAAAATCCTGGATTTTTTAAAAATTTTCATCACCAAAATCATTCCATTTGCTGAAACACAGAGAAAGTTGTGGTCAAATTAAGACTCAACAGCACCTCAGTGGACGAAAACAATCCAGCATCCCGTCTCATGTTGGCTTCTGAGGGACACGCGTGTAAAGCGGCACAAACGCTGTGATCTCAGGTGCTTGAAGAAAGAACACACACACACACACACACACACATCACAGACGATACACACCACACCAAACATCCGTGGACTTTTTTTTAATGAAGAACAAAATGTGAAATGCAAAATGTTAACCACATGAATCAAAAACATGACGCGTCCATCCACATCCTGGTGTTTCCCGGTGAGTGTGTTCCTCAAGGACAGGTGTTCACACAGAGGGGTAAGTCATGCCAGCGGGTTATAGTGTCACTGTCAGAGGTCCTATAGTCAGCTCTCATAAGCTTCTGTTCGTCTGCGAGACTTCCTGAGCTTCACAACGCTCGCTCAATCTGGCGTTCACATAAATCTGCTATATTATCAAAATACATCTGGGTGACTTCTGTACAAGAGACCAGGAAAAACCAAACCCCGAAAACCTGCATATTTAAGATAATGTTTAATATTATTATGTCTATTCTGCTTTAGAAAGGTCACTATTTCCTGTAATGATGACACACTAGAGTTACTGATCGTTTGCTTCTGCCCCAATAAATCACTGAATTACATTATTATACATATAATACAAAGCAGATTTATCTGAAACAATATTAAAATAAATGCTCAATAGATACAAAGTTGTACTCATAATTCTCCACATGATACCGGTCTGTGAGTCCTCACACACACACCCACATGTAAAGCCATTCTCTTCTAATAAACTATTAAGTGCAAACAAATTTTCTTTAAAAAACTAATGATTGCAGCGTCCAGCTTTTCCCGTTCCCAGTTCAAGACGGAGGATTTTAAAGCCGAGTGTGTCCGGCCTCCCCCCCGCTCTCTGATCCTTTATAGTAGTTACAAACAAAAACCCAAAATAAAATCAGTGCAAAGTTGAACAAACGGGGTCCGTATGAAAGAGGGTGGAAATAAAGCGGATTTAAAAGCGGATCTGGGCTGGATCTGCCGCTTTCCCACACCTCAGGCAAGCTCGAAATACACCAGAGAGAAATAATACAGTGAGAGAAAACCAGAAGAAAAGAAATCAAATAAATACTCTGGGGAAATCAGAGGAAAGCCCGGAGCGGCTCCGGAGCGGATCTGAACACACTGGGGCTATACTACTGTTCCACTGGGAGAGTTGGCCTGGTTCTGGGATGACAATAAACCCTGAGGAAGAAAAGAAGAGAAGAACATCTGAGAAAGAGTCACATGAGTAAACCTCCCCAAGATCCCCACAGCTAGTGTCCAAAACGCAGATTCTTTGGCTCAAGGCGATTCGACGCCATTTCCCTTCAAAAATGTACCCGCCATTTTGAATTTTCCGAAAAACCTACTTTTGCGATCTCCTCCTAGACGGTGCGTCCGATTTGCACGAAAATTGAACCAGATCATCTTCAGATGGTGCAGACAAAAAGTTATGGAATTCAAGTCGATTCGTCAAAATTTTTGATAAACTCGCAAATAAATTTTACGTAACGGTTGCGAAAATACACGCAAGGCCACAACGCTTTATCGTATTCAAACCAAACTTGGAACATGTCATCACAAGCATGACCTGAGGCGACATGCAGCGTTTCAGCGCAGCGCCACCTACTGGTCCAGAGATATGAAAAATGGCTATTTTTTTTTACTTAAAACTTTACTTAACTTTTGAAATGTTACCATATCAGCCATTTTGTCTGTCAGCCATTTTGAATTTTGTGCTAAAATGCTGTATTTTATGAACTCATGAACGGATTGTTATGAAACTCGGTATGGGTCATCAGCTCGATGCCCTGAAGGAGCCTGAGAAGTTTTGAAACAGCGCCACCTAGTGGATATTTTTTTCAAATGCTTATAACTTTTGGTGAGATTTTTAATTTATTTTCATGGGAGTAACTTTTTTCGTCTCCTGAATTCTTGCCGAGTCCAACGATATCAGACTTGCCAGGTTTGGGCGTATGGTTTGTGCAGCGTTGTAATTTAGCGCTTATAAAACATTAGCTGATATCGTTGAAACCGCTAGTCCGATCAAGACGAAACCAGCATCAGAAGATCAGAAACATAGGTCGATAGCTAAACGCTAATGCACAAATGTCAAAATATTGATAGTAAGGGGAGTAACATTCAATCAAAGTCAGGTGTCAGTCATTTTTCATATAAATGTCTATAACTCCAAAACGAAATGAGATATTTTCACAAAAATTGACAGACATGTATGGGCTCACTCCGAGGACACATACAAAAAATAGAATAATAGATAATAGAACAAAACATGACATTCCCATTGACTACAATGCATTTTTCAGCCTTTTTGCCTAAAATCATCTTAAATGTGTTTAATTGCTCATTGCACAGCTAGTGTCCACCCCTTCAGTCAAAGGTTACATTTTTAGGGTAGTCTGCCTGTCAGAATGATTGAGATGGCCAATCAGATCAAAGAAGGCGGGGCTTACGCTTCAGTTACAGCAGTGAAAGAGTGCGGCGTAAGATTGGACCCCTTAAACATATTTAGAGAATTAGGCATATCTGAATTTAAAAGATCGCCCTTACCCACATACATCAGAGTAAATTGATAAAAAATAGTCTCATTTTACAGAAAACACTTTAAATTTTAACACAGTGGTGGAATATTGCATATATTATATTGTATTTATTCACAATTTTATGATAAACGTATATAAAAAGTCATATTTTGATTTCTTTTTAAATTAAGTTATTTGAAAATCTATAATTTTTAATGTTTGGTCTTTTTTCCTTCAGAAAGGTTTCACTAGGTGTCAGTAAACAGGGGGAAAAATATTTTCTTGGTATCTCCTTCCAAAAAAAGTTATTGAGATTAATCTGTGGAAACTATCTCCATAATAACTCCTGCTCATCTGCACTGATTGACACAACCGCTGGGGCTCCGCCTCCTCAACTTTGTAAAGGGATATCTCAGGCTCTGATTGGTCTAGAAGCATGATCGACATGTCTATAGAGAGCGGAGATGCTCAGCTTTTTTGACGTATGACGCAATACGTGATGACGTCCTCAACAATCGTGGCTAACAAAGACGATCAAAACTAAGGAAAATAAGAGTCTTGAGTTTTGATCTGGACATCGGTGACATATCACAGTGTGGTTTGGCCATGCTTGCTCACAGACATGTGGACATAGGCTGTTTTCTTCAAAATGAGACTAAGGAACGAGCTGAGAGTGTTTGAGGCTAGTAGCTCCACAAGGAGGAAGTGTCGAGAATGTTTTCCAAGATGGCTCCTGTCTGTATACGTGTAATGTACTGTCTCTTCTTATTAAACTGTTTGTACACTTACAAAGTTCTCAATGCTTCAGTTTGCATGTAAGGACCCTCATTATGCTCCCGTGTTCGTGTGAGGCTATTTTGAGTCTTGTTCGTGGCATTAACTAGCCATTTAATTTGACTTATTCTGTGCCCCATATACTAGCGTTATAAGCTCATCTGTTTTTAGAGATAAAACTCTTTACATTCGATTTTCATGAAAACGCATCCCAGAGAACGATCTACTCGGTAACCATGTGTTCATTACCCCTAGGTTCATTTTTCACCAGAGTTGTCCTTTAAATAAAAAAAAATATAATTTTAGACTTTAAGACTTTAAGACCCTGCGGGAACCCTGTGAAGACGGACACCAGAGACGTGCGGCGCCGCAGGACATGACACCTCGTGGCTAGAGATGCTCAAAACGCTTCATTTTCCCCACCGACAACCGCCGCTCATTATCCGATTATTAACCGTTAACTGATAAGATTATAATATTGAATTGGTATTAAATAAATATATAATTGAAGAGTGTCTGTGACCCGTTAAAAAGACACTTTTTCCACGGGTTTTACTGTGTAAACCGCAGCACAGAACAGATCAACGACAGAACCTGATTCACATCAGCACATGTTCATGCACCTGCAGCGTTTCTGACAACTGAGAAAAACTCAATACAATATTTAAAAAAAGCATAAAATAAATAGGCCTACCCTAAATATTTTCATTTAAATAATTAACAAATTAAAATGACAAAACGAAAACACTGAATCCATTTGAAGCTTTGAAGTTTTTTTCCCGTCAAACTAAGTTTTTTTCATCATATAAAAATAGCAGGCCTACCTCAATCCACACCTCGACTGGTTTTACATGTTTTTTAAAGTAGCATGTGGAAGTGGGGCAGGGGCTCGAAGTGGGGAAGACACAAATGAACGTTCATCTTCAGACACAAATGAAGATATTTTAGTGTAAATCTGATGCTGAGAAAGGCCTCCATTGGCTCAACTTTACACTCTCAAGACCCTTAAAAGACACTAAAGACTAAAGTTACAAAGTCCATCTCACTACAGCGGCTCTACAATAACTTTATGAAGACGAGAATAGTTTCTGTGCGCAAAAAAACCCTAAATAACGACTTATACAGGGCTCTACATAGCGACCATTTTGGGCGCATTTGCGCCTGAAAATTAATGCGTGCGACTGCGAAAATATATTTAGGCGCACCGGTGCGAGTGACCCGATCGATTCTCATGAATAGATGTATAATACAATCAGAATAAAAACTAAACACTGACTGATTGAGCAACTGTTATGTTTCGTGCTGCAATCAACTGCTTTTCATGCCTTCTGTCAGCGGAGCATGTGCAAAAAACGTGTGCGATGGAATAACACTTCACCGATTGAAACCGCGGTCTATGAGTGAAACGGGCGTGACGCGGCCATGCCCTTACCAGACGCCTCGCGGCTCGCGCTGATGTTTCTTTGCAGCCAAAATTAACTAGAAATACCACATTTATCATAAACAAGGTCGGAAATTAACAGGGGCTTGGGGCAAAAATGCCACCAAAAATGAATTAGGAGAAAATAATTTAAAAACGCTCCTGTATGAGTTCTTGATTTAATCTTTATCAGCTGCAGTCCATAACATTTATTGAGTTTAAAAATGACTAGATGCATATGAGTGAGTACATCATGAATCCATTTTCCAAACCGTGTTTTTATCTTACCCTGAATCACTACGGTACACATATAATAAGCGTTTATATTCTGACTATTCAATTCCAGTTTGGGTCGCAGCGCTGCGGAGGAGCACAGTCCCTGCGTGACTCGCCATAGACACACACAGAGAGAAGTAGATCCGGCTGCAGTGTTCTTCCGCGAGACGCCTGCAGATCTGTTTATTAAGCTCCAGAGCGCCTAAAGTCACGGACAGAGTATTGAAATGATTGCAAATGTGATACTGATCTTGTAAAAAAGTCCAATAGACAAGTTGATATTAAGTAACAACGTTTTAGCCACAATACTGTTTATTTCGTGAAAATCAAAACTACATCAGAACTGTTGCGCATCTCCAAGCGTTTCGATCGAATGAATCTGCGTTTGAACGATTTAATGAACGACTCGCACATAGACTTGACGCCCCCTACTGGCTGATTTATTTTCATATTTATACTTTGCATGGACTTTTTATTTAAAATATAAATCTTTTAACTAAGTTTAAGTTTAACTTGTACATAGCCTATTTATAAATTCAAAAACTTATATTTAAAACATTCATACAACATTATTTACCCATGAGCTGCATTAGATCTATGTAAATGTGTCTAAACAGCGCTTCAGATAGAGCTGCTGTGCCACTTCTACAGTGTAAAGATTGATCTTTTGATGCTGATTTAATTCGATTGGTTACAGTATGATTGTGTCTTATTGCTCTAACTGAATTTATTGTTTAAATTAACATTTTAAAAACAACTTTTCTATTTTAATTTACGAAATTGACAAAAGATGATGCATACATTTAATAAGATTAGAAAACATTGCTCTTATAAATGGTAAAAATGCCCCAGGACATTAATTTAAAGGGACAAAGATCGTCCTGTAATGGGAAAGTTATAATTGGAATACGTGTTATTGATCAGAAAGTGCTCCTAAATTTTTGACTGTGCTCCTAATTTTTTTTAATTATATTTTAGTTATATAGTGATGACGATTTCAAAACACGGCATCATGAAGCTTCGAAGCGTTATGAATCAGTGAGTCGATTCAGCGGTTCAGAGCGTTATGAATCAGTGAGTCGATTCAGCGGTTCAGAGCGTTATGAATCAGTGAGTCGATTCAGCGGTTCAGAGCGTTATGAATCAGTGAGTCGATTCAGCGGTTTGGAGCGTTATGAATCAGTGAGTCGATTCATGATTCGGATTCGGATTGCGTGTCAAACCGCCAAACTGCTGAAATCACGTGACTTTGGCGATCCAAACTCCATTCATAACGCTTCGAAGCTTCATGATGCTGTGTTTTGAAATCATCATCACTGTATAAGTCGTTATTTAGGGTTTTTTTGCGCACAGAAACTATTCTCGTCTTCATAAAGTTATTGTAGAGCCGCTGTAGTGAGATGGACTTTGTAACTTTAGTCTTTAGTGTCTTTTAAGGGTCTTGAGAGTGTAAAGTTGAGCCAATGGAGGCCTTTCAGAGCATCAGATTTACACTAAAATATCTTCATTTGTGTCTGAAGATGAACGGAGGTCTGACGGGTGTCCAACCACATGAGGCTCAGTCATTAATGACACAATTTACAGTTTTGAGTGAACTAACCCTTTAACTGCTAGTATTAATCGGTCAAAATTCATACTATTGGTTAACGGTTAAACGAGCATCCCTACTTGTGCCCGCAACAGACTGGTCATCCGGAAGCAGACGGAAAGAACTCACCACTTTGCCGGGTCTCGCCCATGTGCAAATAAACCCCTCCTGACAAGCGGTGACAATACAGTCTTCTAGAAAGATGAGCACTGTGAGTCTCTCGTGCGCTATCTTTTTACAGATGAGCGGCTCGAGCAAGGGCACGTCCTCCATGCGCGGGCACAGCTGCGTGCCCAGAGTCTTGGCAGGGTCCGTTTTGGTTTTGGTGAGCAGGTTGAGTTTATCGCTGCTCTTGCTGCTGATGTGGCCCATGCTGTGGTTCCGCTTGTGGTCTTTGTCGGGATGCCGGTCCTTGCGGTCGTGCAGTGAGAGCGTGGCGAACTTGCTGACGCCCGTGGCGATGGGGTTATCTGTGGCGGCGCTCTTGCCGGTGCCAGGGGCGGAGTGCGGGAGGCTGTTGGAGCGCGGCAGCGGCGCGGGGATGGCGTTGGCGTTGGCGCTGCTGCCGTTGGCGCTGGGGTTAGCGGTGCTGGTCGCGACGACGACGCCCCCGCCGGAGGAAGGGCCGCTCGCGTTCATGACGTTGGTGTGCGTTCTGGTCCGGGACAGCGGGAGATGCGGGAACAGGATGTCTTCCGTCAGGTCCCATAGGCAGAGCTGAGTGTCCTGCCCTACGGAGCCGAAGCGGTACGTCACGCTCACCGGCCGGCTGTCCGTCGAGTTGCGCTTGGAGAGCCGAGACTGCGTGCTATTGGCCCGGTCGCGGCCGAAGTGGATCTGCTCCTGGAAGTCCTCATCACTCCCGCTGAACTCCATGGGGTCGCTCTCCTCCACGCTGGTGGTGTAGTGGTCGAACGCCACCACGCTCACCCAGGACTTGTGCCCGTGCCCCCGGGCGATCACCCGGCAGTCCACGAAGGACCACACGGTCACCAGGTCGTCCTCTCCGCCCGCCACGATGTACTTCCCATCCGGGCTCCAGCACACACACAGGAGTCCGCCGAAGTAGCTCTTCATGGTCCCGTGCAGCTCCACCGCGTCGAAGTTGAAGACCCGCAGGAACCCGTCCTGGCTCACGCAGGCCAGGAACTTCCCATCCGGCGAGAAGGAGAACTCGTTGAGCGCGCCCTCGCCCACGGTCCACTTGAGCAGAGGGTTGCGCGTGGACTTGCTCTTGCAGGTGTGGACGGCGTAGCTCTCGCCCTGCTTCAGCAGCTGGTAATGCGGCGCCGTGGTTCCGCAGGTGTGCTCCACGTTATACAGGTACATGCTCCCGCTGGAGTGAGCCACCAGGAAGAGGCTCTCGGAGCCCGGGACCCACTTCACACAGGTCACTCGAGATTTGTCGATTAGTCTCTGAGGGACAGAGAAGACATGGGTTAGACATCAAGAGTATATTACAACAATAGGTGTGTGATCAACACTCGAGCCCTGTGATTAAAGGGTTAGTTCACCCAAAAATGTAAATTGTGTCATTAATGACTGAGCCTCATGTGGTTGGACACCCGTCAGACCTCCGTTCATCTTCAGACACAAATGAAGACATTTTAGTGTAAATCTGATGCTGAGAAAGGCTTCAGATAGGCCTCCATTGGCATTCAGTACATTTACACTCACAAGACCCAGAAAAGGCACTAAAAACGTCGTTACAAAGTCCATCTCACCACAGTGACTCTACAATAATCTTACGATGCGACGACAATAGTTTTTGTGCGCAAAAAAAAAAAAAAAAAAAACGACTTTATCCAGCTTGTTCTTGTCTTCCGTGTGTGTCTCCACGACGCATGCGTGAGAATATGAGCAGATCCGGCGTTCGGGAATCCATGAAATGCCACTTTAGCCCCATTTTGAGCTCTACACCGAGACCTAAAGCACGATCAGTGTAGAATTCAACAGCTGAGAGACGTGCGTCTTCCTCTGCTCGTGAACAAATCTCTTCTGGGTCATGTGTCCGAACGCCGGATCTGCTCATATTCTCACGCATGCGTCGTGGAGACACACACGGAAGACAAGAACAAGTTGAACAAAGTCGTTATTTTGATTTTTTTTTGCGCACAAAAACTATTGTCGTCGCATCGTAAGATGATTGTAGAGTCACTGTGGTGAGATGGACTTTGTAACGACGTTTTTAGTGCCTTTTCTGGGTCTTGTGAGTGTAAATGTACTGAATGCCAATGGAGGCCTATCTGAAGCCTTTCTCAGCATCAGCTTTACACTAAAATATCTTCATTTGTGTCTGAAGATGAACGGAGGTCTGACGGGTGTCCAACCACATGAGGCTCAGTCATTAATGACACAATTTACATTTTTGAGTGAACTAACCCTTTAAAGCCATGAAACAGTAGAAAAGGAAAGTACTGCATTATATGCAGGGTTCCCACTCTTTCATCAACACCAGATTCAAGGACTTTTTAAAGCACCTTTTATTTTAAATCAAGCACAATAAATACGATAAAGGTGAGTGTGTTAATACATCAAATACCTCCTGTACCTGTGTGTATCATTAATGCAGGACGTTAAGGCATACACTGACAACTACAATACAGTTTCCAATGAGGAAAAATTTCCAATTTTACAAAATCCAATGAGGAACGAGGCTGGAGTAGAAGATGCTCTGTTTCCTGCATTTAACATTTATTTCACACTATTTTTTGTTTTCTTTTTTATAAATAATTACTTAATTAAAACATCAAAATATAGAGATAATATTGTATACATGAATTTTCCAATTAAATGAAAAGATATGGACAAGTTAATGGTTCGGCATAAAAAACATGCAAAATTATGTATTAAATCACCTGTACATGAACCTTTTTAAAAATCTATCTGAAGGCTTTTAAGACCTGCACATTTATTATATTTTACAGATATAATCGCTGCTGTAATAACGGCCTATTTCAAATGTTTACGTGCTTTTCTTCTTTGTATTTTTTGAGCGGTGATGAAATATTGCTCTTGTAAACACTCGCCAGCAAGTCTAGATCTTTAAAATGCATCCAAATTACAGCAAAGCACAACCGTACGGTGGCCTGCAGGGGTCAAAAAGGATGTAAACAGTGAATTTTGAAGTGATCTCATCTTGAAAACTCAGAGATGTGGATTCAGACGGCAATATAATCCCAGACTAGCCCCTGATGATGATGAAAACACCGTCTGACCCCATGAGAAACAATGACCATCTGAATACGGCTTTAGACAGTCGATGGCGCTTCTGGAACAGCAGGAATATATTGGGATATCTTCCTCCTGTAATGCGGTTCTGTTCTGGCTTTGGCCAGTGTTTGTAACAGCACACGCTACTCTAACACAATACAGTTCATGCTTAACTCAAGCACTTTCAATGACGTGTTTGTTTTCAAGTACTTTCTAGGCCTTGAATCCATGCGTCTGAAATTCCAGAACTTTCAAGAACAGTGGGAACCCTGTATATGGAATATCATGGCATGTGAAGTTTTGGATGAATAAATCAGACGTAGGGCAGCACACTCGATATGGACTGGTGTGTGTGTGTGTGTGTGTGTGTGAATATTACAGACTGTGTCTCAGTTCGCTTTACTACACAAACTAACGTAACACACACACACACTAAGGGCCGTATTTCACTGATCTGAGCTCTCAGCGCTGGAGCTCTTTAGGCGTGCGTGAGTCTTGGGTGTGTTTTGGCCGTAACGTGCAATAAACCAATCAGAGCCTCATCTCCCTTTCCCTTTAAAAGCCAGTTGTGCTGCACCACGAGAGGATTCACTATTGACATGAGGAGAGGAGTGTGTGAGTGTGTGTGTTTGTGTGTGTGTGAGAGAGAGAGAGAGAGAGAGAGAGTGAGAGTGTGTGTGTGTGTGTGTGTGTGTAAACCCTTAACCCATTAAAAATATTTAACGCAAATAACGCAGCGTCCGTTTTTATATCCATTTTTGCAGAGCGTTACATGATCATCACGCTCCTATTCATGTAAATGCTTCCAAGCGCGACAAGACACAAGAGAGCGCGCTGTATGCCAGTGTCCTGTGTGTGTGTGTGTGTGGATGCGTCTCATGTCAGCTAATCAAGGGACACTCTGACACACACACACACACACACACACTCACACTCGACGCACAGACACACTGGCGTCAGTCTCCTGCTCACATCGAGTTCTCTTTTGCTCATGAACAAACTAACACAGAGGATGTTGAGTATTCTCATATTAGGGACTTAAATGAGTTAAATAACGTCTGAAATGAACTTAAAGAGTTGTGAGGAGATGAGATGCGCTTCTGTTCTTAAAGTGACAGTAGCACTGATGATGATGTCATTAATGTTCATCACAGAACAACAGGAACTGAGGAAAGTGTAGCTTTAATGATGATTCATCTATATTTCATTTATTATTTATGCAGTTAAGAAAGGTGTTTGATAACTATTACAATTCTGTATATGTCTAACAGGGAAGGCCATGGGTAAAAATAACATTTATTATTTTGGGTTTATGTAAAGATTGTTTTAAGTTCACTTAAATTAAAAGTTGTTTTTTAAAGCCTAATAAATGTTGAAATTGGCAGCTTTCAGTTATACTGTAATGTAACGTCATTAATGTTTCATAGAGACTTTAGTATCAGTGATACTGGCCTTCATTCATAAAAAGATGACAATACAACACATTTAAAATATGCTGTCTTTAAATTGTTTATACATTAATTTGGAGAGTAAATGAAATTATTACAATATCAAAATATTAAAAACTTGTGATTAATCGCGATTAATTACAGAAAAAAATGCTATTAATTAGTTAATTTTTTTTTAATCGATGCCCAGCACTATTAAAAATACATTTCAGCAAAATAATGACACATTGTTAAAATCAAAAGTTGTAACTATTATTTATTGGACCTGAGCTAACACTAACAGTTGCTTTTTAACTAACATTATCAAAATAATAACTGTAAAAATGTAGCTATTTGTTAATGTTAATGCATTAACTAGTGAGACCTTATTGTAAAGTGTTACCTACTGTTCTTTATAATTCTTTAGCACTTTAATCTGTTACAAATATTTGTTTTCTTTATACATTTTTGTGTATTCCTTTATTGTATTTAAATGAAAGTTTTTAAACCTGTTATAGTATGACAAAACTTTTTTTGCAACAAATTTCAATATTGTGATAATACCGTATACCGCGATAAAAGCTTCAGCAGTTAATCACAACATGAAAATTTGATACCGGCACATGCCTAGTGTGATGGGTAGGGGCAGTGTGTGTGTGTGTGTGTGTGTGTGTGTGTGTGTGTGTGTGTGTGTGTGTGTGTGTGTGTGATGGGCAGGGGCAGTGGAACGCCTATGGAATGTCCACACATTTCACAAAACCTCCCCTGTGTGTGTGTGCACGTGTGTGTGTGTGCGTGTGTGTGTGCGCGTGTGTGTGTGCGCGTGTGTGATGGGGCCTAAACTGACATCTCTTCACCACAATTTCACACAGATCTAGACACACTGGGTCATCCTTTATGATTATTAGCAGTGATGGAGAGAACTGGAGGAAGCGCTCACTTCTTCATTGAAGAGTTTGCTGGTCTCCTTCTTGATGGGGTCGATGAGCTGGACCTGCCCGGCGGAGAAGCCCACCAGCAGGGACACACTCTCCGCGGTGGCCGTCAGGTGGTTGAAGTCGTGGCAGGTGGGCTGCGTGCCCTTGTAGATCCGCTTGTCGATTGGCTTGCTCAGGTCAGCAGCCTGTGGCCAACAGAGAGAGAGAGAGAGTTACTCAACACCTGCTCCACTGCGAAACAAACACACATCACACACACTGAGAAACACTGAGACAGGAGCGTCACAACAACACACCACAGTCACATCAGCTGATACACACACACACACACACACACACACGCACACACACGCACACACACGCACACACACGCACACACACACACACACCTGTTGAATGAAACCTGAACATGAGAACCACTGAACACATGAAGCATAAAAACTACTGAACATGAGAACCACTGAACACATGAACCATAAAAACTACTGAACATGAGAACCACTGAACACATGAAGCATAAAAAATACTGAACACAAGAACCACTGAACACATGAACCTTAGAAACTACTGAACATAAGAACCACTGAACACATGAACCTTAGAAACTACTGAACATGAGAACCACTGAACACATGAAGCATAAAAAATACTGAACACAAGAACCACTGAACACATGAACCTTAGAAACTACTGAACATAAGAACCACTGAACACATGAACCTTAGAAACTACTGAACATGAGAACCACTGAACACATGAAGCATAAAAACTACTGAACATGAGAACCACTGAACACATGAAGCATAAAAACTACTGAACATGAGAACCACTGAACACATGAAGCATAAAAACTACTGAACATGAGAACCACTGAACACATGAAGCATAAAAAATACTGAACACAAGAACCACTGAACACATGAAGCATAAAAAATACTGAACACAAGAACCACTGAACACATGAACCTTAGAAACTACTGAACATAAGAACCACTGAACACATGAACCTTAGAAACTACTGAACATGAGAACCACTGAACACATGAAGCATAAAAACTACTGAACATGAGAACCACTGAACACATGAACCACTGAACACATGAAGCATAAAAACTACTGAACATGAGAACCACTGAACACATGAAGCATAAAAACTACTGAACATGAGAACCACTGAACACATGAACCATAAAAACTACTGAACATGAGAACCACTGAACACATGAAGCATAAAAAATACTGAACACAAGAACCACTGAACACATGAACCTTAGAAACTACTGAACATAAGAACCACTGAACACATGCACCTTAGAAACTACTGAACATGAGAACCACTGAACACATGAAGCATAAAAACTACTGAACATGAGAACCACTGAACACATGAACCACTGAACACATGAAGCATAAAAACTACTGAACATGAGAACCACTGAACACATGAAGCATAAAAACTACTGAACATGAGAACCACTGAACACATGAAGCATAAAAAATACTGAACACATGAACCACTGAACACATGAACCATACAAACTACTGAACATAAGAACCACTGAACACATGAAGCATAAAAACTACTGAACATAAGAACCACTGAACACATGAACCATACAAACTACTGAACATAAGAACCACTGAACACATGAAGCATAAAAACTACTGAACATGAGAACCACTGAACACATGAACCATAAAAACTACTAAACATGAGAACCACTGAACACATGAAGCATAAAAAATACTGAACATAAGAACCACTGAACACATGAACCACTGAACACATGAACCATAAAAACTACTGAACATAAGAACCACTGAACACATGAAGCATAAAAACTACTGAACATGAGAACCACTGAACACATGAACCATAAAAACTACTAAACATGAGAACCACTGAACACATGAAGCATAAAAACTACTGAACATAAGAACCACTGAACACATGAACCATAAAAACTACTGAACATAAGAACCACTGAACACATGAAGCATAAAAACTACTGAACATGAGAACCACTGAACACATGAACCATAAAAACTACTAAACATGAGAACCACTGAACACATGAAGCATAAAAACTACTGAACATAAGAACCACTGAACACATGAAGCATAAAAACTACTGAACATGAGAACCACTGAACACATGAAGCATAAAAACTAATGAACATGAGAACCACTGAACACATGAACCACTGAACACATGAACCATAAAAACTACTAAACATGAGAACCACTGAACACATGAAGCATAAAAACTACAGAACATAAGAACCACTGAACACATGAAGCATAAAAACTACTAAACATGAGAACCACTGAACACATGAAGCATAAAAACTACTGAACATAAGAACCACTGAACACATGAACCATAAAAACTACTAAACATGAGAACCACTGAACACATGAAGCATAAAAACTACTGAACATAAGAACCACTGAACACATGAAGCATAAAAACTACTGAACATGAGAACCACTGAACACATGAACCATAAAAACTACTAAACATGAGAACCACTGAACACATGAAGCATAAAAACTACTGAACATAAGAACCACTGAACACATGAAGCATAAAAACTACTGAACATGAGAACCACTGAACACATGAAGCATAAAAACTACTGAACATAAGAACCACTGAACACATGAAGCATAAAAACTACTGAACATAAGAACCACTGAACACATGAAGCATAAAAACTACTGAACATGAGAACCACTGAACACATGAAGCATAACAACTACTGAACATAAGAACCACTGAACACATGAAGCATAAAAACTACTGAACATGAGAACCACTGAACACATGAAGCATAAAAACTACTGAACATGAGAACCACTGAACACATGAAGCATAAAAAATACTGAACATGAGAACCACTGAACACATGAAGCATAAAAAATACTGAACATGAGAACCACTGAACACATGAACCACTGAACACATGAAGCATAAAAAATACTGAACATGAGAACCACTGAACACATGAACCACTGAACACATGAAGCATAAAAACTACTGAACATAAGAACCACTGAACACATGCAGCATAAAAACTACTGAACATGACAACCACTGAACACATGAAGCATAAAAACTACTGAACATGAGAACCACTGAACACATGAAGCATAACAACTACTGAACATAAGAACCACTGAACACATGAAGCATAAAAACTACTGAACATGAGAACCACTGAACACATGAAGCATAAAAAATACTGAACATAAGAACCACTGAACACATGAAGCATAAAAAATACTGAACATGAGAACCACTGAACACATGAAGCATAAAAAATACTGAACATGAGAACCACTGAACACATGAACCACTGAACACATGAAGCATAAAAAATACTGAACATGAGAACCACTGAACACATGAAGCATAAAAACTACTGAACATGAGAACCACTGAACACATGCAGCATAAAAAATACTGAACATGACAACCACTGAACACATGAAGCATAAAAAATACTGAACATGAGAACCACTGAACACATGAACCACTGAACACATGAAGCATAAAAAATACTGAACATAAGAACCACTGGACACATGAAGCATAACAACTACTGAACATAAGAACCACTGAACACATGCAGCATAAAAAATACTGAACATGACAACCACTGAACACATGAAGCATAAAAAATACTGAACATGAGAACCACTGAACACATGAACCATAAATACTGAACATGAGAACCACTGAACACATGAACCACTGAACACATGAAGCATAAAAACTACTGAACATGAGAACCACTGAACACATGAACCATAAAAACTACTGAACATAAGAACCACTGAACACATGAAGCATAAAAACTACTGAACATATGAAGCATAAAAACTATTGAACATAAGAACCACTGAACACATGAAGCATAAAAACTACTGAACATGAGAACCACTGAACACATGAAGCATAAAAACTACTGAACATAAGAACCACTGAACACGTGAAGCATAAAAACTACTGAACATGAGAACCACTGAACACATGAACCATAAAAACTACTGAACATGAGAACCACTGAACACATGAAGCATAAAAACTACTGAACATGAGAACCACTGAACACATGAAGCATAAAAACTACTGAACATGAGAACCACTGAACACATGAAGCATAAAAACTACTGAACATGAGAACCACTGAACACATGAAGCATAAAAACTACTGAACATGAGAACCACTGAACACATGAAGCATAAAAACTACTGAACATGAGAACCACTGAACACATGAAGCATAAAAAAATACTGAACATGAGAACCACTGAACACATGAAGCATAAAAACTACTGAACATAAGAACCACTGAACACATGAAGCATAAAAAAATACTGAACATAAGAACCACTGAACACATGAAGCATAAAAACTACTGAACATGAGAACCACTGAACACATGAAGCATAAAAACTACTGAACATGAGAACCACTGAACACATGAACCATAAAAACTACTGAACATAAGAACCACTGAACACATGAACCATAAAAAGCTACTGAACATAAGAACCACTGAACACATGAACCATAAAAACTACTGAACATGAGAACCACTGAACACATGAAGCATAAAAACTACTGAACATATGAAGCATAAAAACTATTGAACATAAGAACCACTGAACACATGAAGCATAAAAACTACTGAACATGAGAACCACTGAACACATGAAGCATAAAAAATACTGAACATAAGAACCACTGAACACGTGAAGCATAAAAACTACTGAACATGAGAACCACTGAACACATGAAGCATAAAAACTACTGAACATGAGAACAACTGAACACGTGAAGCATAAAAACTACTGAACATAAGAACCACTGAACACATGAACCATAAAAACTACTGAACATAAGAACCACTGAACACATGAACCATAAAAACTACTGAACATAAGAACCACTGAACACATGAACCATAAAAACTACTGAACATGAGAACCACTGAACACATGAAGCATAAAAACTACTGCACATGAGAACCACTGAACACATGAAGCATAAAAACTACTGAACATAAGAACCACTGAACACATGAAGCATAAAAACTACTGAACATAAGAACCACTGAACACATGAACCATAAAAACTACTGAACATAAGAACCACTGAACACATGAACCATAAAAACTACTGAACATGAGAACCACTGAACACATGAAGCATAAAAACTACTGAACATGAGAACCACTGAACACATGAAGCATAAAAACTACTGAACATAAGAACCACTGAACACATGAACCATAAAAACTACTGAACATAAGAACCACTGAACACATGAACCACTGAACACATGAACCATAAAAACTACTGAACATGAGAACCACTGAACACATGAAGCATAAAAACTACTGAACATAAGAACCACTGAACACATGAACCATAAAAACTACTGAACATAAGAACCACTGAACACATGAACCATAAAAACTACTGAACATAAGAACCACTGAACACATGAACCATAAAAACTACTGAACATAAGAACCACTGAACACATGAACCATAAAAACTACTGAACATAAGAACCACTGAACACATGAACCATAAAAACTACTGCACATTAGAACCACTGAACACATGAAGCATAAAAACTACTGCACATTAGAACCACTGAACACATGAAGCATAAAAACTACTGAACATTAGAACCACTGAACACATTAGGGCTGCAACGACGCGTCGACGCCGTCGATGACGTCGACTACGAAAATGCGTCGACGCGTCGGCGGCACATTATTTACGTTCTAGAATGGAACAGAAGATCTAGAATAATGGCAGCTTCTGCTCCCGGGCATAGTGTGAATGATCATTTATCATATAAAGCCAGACCGCGACATTCAAAAGTGTGGGAGTACTTTAAACAGAAGCCGAATAAAACTGTGCTTTGTTCGCTCTGTAATGCCGGTTTGACACTGCGTGCGGTGGCAGAGCAGGAGCTGTGTGTGTGTGTGTGTGTGTGTGTGTGTGTGTGTGTGTGGAGAGCGGGAGCTTTCACACTGCCAATCAGTGTTGCCAAGTCCCGTTTTTTTCCGCGGAATTGGGCTACTTCTACACTGTTGCTGCGGGCTGTGTCTCATGTCCGCGTGTTGAAGCGATCCCAACTATGTGATATTTAGCCCCGGGAATGAGAATTTTAGCAGGCAGCCCTGCAAAAAAAAACCACATATTTAACCCCCCGAACGCGATGTTTACCAGAGAACCTCCCCGAAACGCGATTGGGCTTGTTTTGGGCTAGTTTTGAGTAACGAATGGGTGGGTTTTGTTGTGAAAACCTGGCAACCCTGCTGCCAGTGTTCCCTCCATGGTTCTCTCGCGCAGCCCTCTGTCCCAAACACATATGCATAATAACATGCTGTATATAGGTAGTTTGCATGATTAAAGTAACATTAAAGTTAAGATATGCCTCTAACTTTAATCATTTAAATGTGTCTTTGAAGTTTGGGCAAAAACTTCTGGCAGCTTTAGTCGTTGTTTATTGCACATGTACCTTCAAAATAGACGACTAGTTATACATTAACAGCTCCTGTATGTGAACCTTTTGCAGATAAATACAAGTGCATTTTCGTTTCCTATTGACACAAATCAATAAGTAAATCATACTCAACAACTATAGTAAACAACTTTTCCTAATTAGGCCTACTCTGTATACATTTTATGATGAATAGTATCATTATATATTATGTTTAAAAAGCTTCTTGTGTTCATATATTTCATTATAAAATGGCATACTATGTACACTACCCTTCCTGAAATACAATTAATATTGTCATCATTCATTGATTTCATGTTAAAATAATATACAAATTCACTACCCTCTTTGAAATACAATAATCAGTAAAAAAGAATCATAAGATTAATCCGGAAAAATGTTAAGAATTGTTAGATTAGTCGACTAATCGGAAAAATAATCGTTAGATTAGTCGACAGAAAAAAATAATCGTTAGTTGCAGCTCTAGAACACATGAACCACTGAACACATGAAGCATAAAAACTACTGAACATGAGAACCACTGAACACATGAACCATAAAAACTACTGAACATAAGAACCACTGAACACATGAAGCATAAAAACTACTGAACATAAGAACCACTGAACACATGAAGCATAAAAACTACTGAACATGAGAACCACTGAACACATGAAGCATAAAAACTACTGAACATAAGAACCACTGAACACATGAAGCATAAACACTACTGAACATGAGAACCACTGAACACATGAAGCATAAAAACTACTGAACATAAGAACCACTGAACACATGAAGCATAAAAACTACTGAACATGAGAACCACTGAACACATGAAGCATAAAAACTACTGAACATGAGAACCACTGAACACATGAAGCATAAAAACTACTGAACATAAGAACCACTGAACACATGAACCATAAAAACTACTGAACATAAGAACCACTGAACACATGAAGCATAACAACTACTGAACATAAGAACCACTGAACACGTGAAGCATAAAAACTACTGAACATGAGAACAACTGAACACGTGAAGCATAAAAACTACTGAACATGAGAACCACTGAACACATGAAGCATAAAAACTACTGAACATGAGAACCACTGAACACATGAACCATAAAAACTACTGAACATAAGAACCACTGAACACATGAACCATAAAAACTACTGAACATAAGAACCACTGAACACATGAAGCATAACAACTACTGAACATAAGAACCACTGAACACATGAAGCATAAAAACTACTGAACATGAGAACAACTGAACACGTGAAGCATAAAAACTACTGAACATGAGAACCACTGAACACATGAAGCATAAAAACTACTGAACACATGAACCACTGAACACATGAAGCATAACAACTACTGAACATAAGAACCACTGAACACATGAAGCATAAAAACTACTGAACATGAGAACAACTGAACACGTGAAGCATAAAAACTACTGAACATGAGAACCACTGAACACATGAAGCATAAAAACTACTGAACATGAGAACCACTGAACACATGAAGCATAAAAACTACTGAACATAAGAACCACTGAACACATGAAGCATAACAACTACTGAACATGAGAACCACTGAACACATGAAGCATAAAAACTACTGAACATGAGAACAACTGAACACGTGAAGCATAAAAACTACTGAACATGAGAACCACTGAACACATGAAGCATAAAAACTACTGAACATGAGAACCACTGAACACATGAAGCATAAAAACTACTGAACATGAGAACCACTGAACACCCAAGCATAAAAACTACTGAACATAAGAACCACTGAACACATGAAGCATAAAAACTACTGAACATAAGAACCACTGAACACATGAAGCATAAAAAATATTGAACATAAGAACCACTGAACACATGAGCCATAAAAACTACTGAACAAGAGAACCACTGAACATATGAAGCATAAAAAATACTGAACATAAGAACCACTGAACACATGAACCACTGAACACATGAACCTCAGAAACCACTGAACACATGAACCACTGAACACATGAACCTCAGAAACTACAGAACACATGAACCACTGAACATAAGAACCACTGAACACATGAACCACTGAACACATGAACCTTAGAAACTACTGAACACATTAACCTTAGAAACCACTGAACACATGAACCACTGAACACATGAACCTTAGAAACTACTGAACACATTAACATTAGAAACCACTGAACACATGAACCTCAGAAACTACTGAACACATGAACTTCAGAACACATTAACCTTAGAAACCACTGAACAAATGAACCACTGAACACATGAACCTCAAAACCTACTGAACACATGAACATTAGAACCACCGAACACATGAAACATAAAAACTACTGAACATAAGAACCACTGAACACATAAAGCATAAAAACTACTGAACATAAAAACTACTGAACACATGAACCTTAGAAACTACTGAACACATGAACATTAGAAACTACTGAACACATGAACCATAAAAACTACTGAACATAAGAACCACTGAACAAATGAACCATAGAAACTACTGAACACGTTAACCTTAGAAACCATTGAGAACATGAACCACTGAACACATGAACCACTGAACACATGAACCTTAGAAACTACTGAACACATTAACCTTAGAAACCACTGAACAAATGAACCACTGAACACATGAACCTTAGAAACTACTGAACACATTAACCTTAGAAACCATTGAACACATGAACCACTGAACACATGAACCCCAGAAACTACTGAACATATGAACCACAGAACACATGAACCTCAAAAACCACTGAACACATGAACCTCAGAAACTACAGAACACATGAACCACTGAACATAAGAACCACTGAACACATGAACCTCAGAAACTACTGAGCACATGAACCACTGAACACATGAACCTCAAAAACCACTGAACACATGAACCTTAGAAACTACTGAACACATTAACCTTAGAAACCATTGAACACATGAACCACTGAACACATGAACCCCAGAAACTACTGAACATATGAACCACAGAACACATGAACCTCAAAAACCACTGAACACATGAACCTCAGAAACTACAGAACACATGAACCACTGAACATAAGAACCACTGAACACATGAACCCCAGAAACTACTGAACATATGAACCACAGAACACATGAACCTCAAAAACCACTGAACACATGAACCTCAGAAACTACAGAACACATGAACCACTGAACATAAGAACCACTGAACACATGAACCTCAGAAACTACTGAACACATGAACCACTGAACACATGAACCACTGAACACATGAACCTCAGAAATTACTGAACAAATGAACCACTGAACACATGAACGTTAGAAACTACTGAACAAATGAACCACTGAACACATGAACCTTAGAAACTACTGAACAAATGAACCACTGAATACATGAACCTCAGAAACTACTGAACACATGAACCACTGAATACATGAACCTTAGAAACTACTGAACAAATGAACCACTGAACACATGAACCTTAGAAACTACTGAACACATGAACCACTGAATACATGAACCTTAGAAACTACTGAACAAATGAACCACTGAACACATGAACCTTAGAAACTACTGAACACATGAACCACTGAACACTTGAACCACTGAATACATGAACCTTAGAAACTACTGAACAAATGAACTACTGAACACTTGAACCTTAGAAACTACTGAACAAATGAACCACTGAATACATGAACCTTAGAAACTACTGAACAAATGAACCACTGAACACATGAATATTAGAAACTCCTGAACACATGAACCACTGAACACATGAATATTAGAAACTCCTGAACACATGAACCTTATAAACTACTGAACAAGTGAACCACTGAACACATGAACCTTGAAAAAAACTACTGAACACATGAACCTTAGAAACTACTGAACCAGGGATGGAAATTAACTTTTTTGTCCACCGGCCACTGTGGCTGGAGGATTTCAAAATCTACCAGCCACTCAATGTTTTTACCAGCCACTTTCTTGTTTTTAACCGATTAGTAATTAATACTACAAGCTCTACAATACTTAAGCAGTTTATTTAATCTCAAGTCTCAATTAAATACTGACATTTTCTCTTCCTCTCTTATACACACACAAACCATGAACTGATATACATTTCATTAAATGAGTAGGGCAGATTAATGGATGTGGCATTTGGATGATTCGTGGTCTTTTATGGCTTCCAGTTTTAGGTTTTTAGTCCCAACAATGAAACTATTAGTTTTGGCATCTTCTGAAGCGTGTTGACGACATACTAGGGTTTCCACCTTCAGTGTGGCAAAATAAGGGACACCCATTCACGACAATATAAAATGTTATATTATTTTACATTTGATAATTTAATTTATTCAAAAAGAACTCTTTAGTAGCCTATTTGGTGCACTTTAAAGGGATAGTTCACCCAAAACTAAAACATTCTGTCCTCATTTACTCTCCCTCATGAGGTTTCAAACCTGTATGAGTTTCTATGTTCTGCTGAACACAAAAGAAGATATTTTGCAGAAAGTTTGTACCCAGGCTGCTTTGGGGCACCATTGACTTCCATAGTAATCTTCCTGTGTGTTCAACATAACGAAATGTATACATGTTTGGAACAACTTGAGGGTGAGTAAAATAATGACAAATTTAATTTTTGAGTGAACTGTCCCTTTAAGCAGTCATTCTGAACCACTAATCACTTTTTTGACAATTCTGACAATTCTATTTTTTTATTAATTTACTTCAATTATGACTATATTATTATGCAATTATTTGTCCCACTTTTATCAAAATATTATTTTAATAAATGTCAAACTTTATATGGCAGGATTATTTATTATGTATGATTAAAATGATACATTAATAATAACATTAATTAGGCTATAATCTATTAATTTTAACAAGTCTAAAATATATATAATAATTCTGTCTGCCAAGCTTTGATAATGTATGGAATTAATATTATATAAATATATTATCCATTTAAAAAAACATTATGCCTATACCTTTAGAAGCACGGATGTGTCTGTCACATAGACCGGTCTGTCAGCGCTGCTGCTTTAAGTCACAGTCTGAGCTACTGAAATGCTTCACTGCAAAGTGTGCAGTTCGCCTGAGGTTCATCACGAGTTACTGGACAGACCCATTGATACCTTTTTTCTATTCAGGACGCGACGCGAGCTCGATATGTTTTTAAAAAACCGCGCAAGTTTACAGCTCATGTTCTCGAGACTCCGCCGCTATGGCAACAAAGCCGCTAAAACGCAACCACGCGCAAATTAACTTCTCTACTACTGATTGGGAATTTGATTTGTAACGCCACATTTTTTTTGAAGGTGTGCCTCCTCTAACAGTCGGCTATGCTATTTTTATTTACCCGCCACGGTGGCCGGTAGATGAAGCGAGTTTACCCGCAACAACACAAAATCACCCGCATTTGGCTGGTGGCGGGTGCTAATTTCCATCCCTGACTCACACACATGAACCACTGAACACATGAACCTTATGAACTACTGAACACGTGAACCACTGAACACATGAACCTTAGAAACTACTGAACACATGAACCACTGAACACATGAACCTTAGAAACTACTGAACACATGAACCACTGAACACATGAACCTTAGAAACTACTGAACACATGAACCACTGAACACATGAACCACTGAACACATGAACCACTGAACACATGAACCACTGAACACATGAACCTTAGAAACTACTGAACACATGAACCACTGAACACATGAACCTTATGAACTACTGAACACGTGAACCACTGAACACATGAACCTTAGAAACTACTGAACACATGAACCACTGAACACATGAACCTTATGAACTACTGAACACATGAACCACTGAACACATGAACCTTATGAACTACTGAACACGTGAACCACTGAACACATGAACCTTAGAAACTACTGAACACATGAACCACTGAACACATGAACCACTGAACACATGAACCTTATGAACTACTGAACACATGAACCACTGAACACATGAACCTTATGAACTACTGAACACGTGAACCACTGAACACATGAACCTTAGAAACTACTGAACACATGAACCACTGAACACATGAACCACTGAACACATGAACCTTATGAACTACTGAACACATGAACCACTGAACACATGAACCTTAGAAACTACTGAACACATGAACCACTGAACACATGAACCTTAGAAACTACTGAACACATGAACCACTGAACACATGAACCTTATGAACTACTGAACACGTGAACCACTGAACACATGAACCTTAGAAACTACTGAACACATGAACCACTGAACACATGAACCTTAGAAACTACTGAACACATGAACCACTGAACACATGAACCTTAGAAACTACTGAACAAATGAACCACTGAACACATGAACCTTAGAAACTACTGAACACATGAACCACTGAACACATGAACCTTAGAAACTACTGAACAAATGAACCACTGAACACATGAACCTTAGAAACTACTGAACACATGAACCACTGAACACATGAACCTTAGAAACTACTGAACAAATGAACCACTGAACACATTAACCTTATAAACTACTGAACACATGAACCACTGAACACATGAACCTTAGAAACTACTGAACACATGAACCTTATGAACTACTGAACACGTGAACCACTGAACACATGAACCTTAGAAACTACTGAACACATGAACCACTGAACACATGAACCTTAGAAACTACTGAACAAATGAACCACTGAACACATGAACCTTATAAACTACTGAACACATGAACCACTGAACACATGAACCTTAGAAACTACTGAACAAATGAACCACTGAACACATGAACCTTATAAACTACTGAACACATGAACCACTGAACACATGAACCTTAGAAACTACTGAACACATGAACCACTGAACACATGAACCTTAGAAACTACTGAACACATGAACCATTGAACACATGAACCTTATAAACTACTGAACACATGAACCACTGCACACATGAACCTTATAAACTACTGAACACATGAACCTTATAAACTACTGAACACATGAACCACTGAACACATGAACCTCAGAAACTACTGAACACATGAACCACTGAACACATGAACCTCAGAAACTACTGAACACATGAACCACTGAACACATGAACCTTATAAAATACTGAACACATGAACCACTGAACACATGAACCTTATAAACTACTGAACACATGAACCACTGAACACATGAACCTTATAAACTACTGAACACATGAACCTTATAAACTACTGAACACATGAACCACTGAACACATGAACCTCAGAAACTACTGAACACATGAACCACTGAACACATGAACCTTATAAAATACTGAACACATGAACCACTGAACACATGAACCTTATAAACTACTGAACACATGAACCTTATAAACTACTGAACATATGAACCACTGAACACATGAACCTTATAAACTACTGAACACATGAACCACTGAACACATGAACCTTAGAAACTACTGAACATATGAACCACTGAACACATGAACCTTATAAAATACTGAACACATGAACCACTGAACACATGAACCTTATAAAACTACTGAACACGTGAACAACTGAACCATAAAACAAGTTCACAGCAGGTTAGCAACCTTCAAACCCTCAAACTGACTGAATAACAGCAAACACACACTCCTGTCAAAGCAACACACACAGAGATAAACAAACAGACGCGCGTCAGCGGTGAAAGCGCGCTCGTGCGCGTGTGCGTGACATTCACGCCGCTGTGGAATAACAGCCGATATTCCACCGATGTGGAGGTAAACGCGCGTCTTCCTCACCTTTCTGACGCCTTTATAGATGTAGAAGTAAAGCTCCCGGCCCACATTGAAGCAGATTCGGTCGCCGTTCCCGGACTGGTCATTGACGTTGACGAACGAGACCCGGACGGGGTTCGAGCCCTGCGAGTTGAAGGGCACGCGGTTCGGCCGGCTGTACTCGGAGTGCGTGAGGAGTTTATACGCGCCTTCCCGCGTGCTGAACTGACTCTTGATCTCGTTCATCTCCTTCCCTCCTCCCTCCGCCGCCATCTTTGACATTTACATTCATCCTTCCTCAGGCCCGGATCTGACGCGCCGCGCATGCGCACATCGCACCTCAGCCATCCGCGTTCAAAACTAGTGCTCGCCGCCTCAGAAACTTCCCTCGGCATAAATATATGACCATAACTGCCAATATTATTCAATTTACTCTCGTTTTTCCCCACTGCTTGTTTATGTTTTATATTATGAAATTGAAAAGGTGTAAAGTATGTGCTTCATTTGTATGATAAAACGCCTCACAATGCATAACAACATACGCATTTACACACAATTAAAAATGATAATAAAGTGTGTCATCAAATTAAAGCTTTTGTCAGCACATACATTAATGTTTTTGTTTCCTCCGCGAATTACTGTGTGAAAAAATGATTAGTTTAATAGAAACCTCACAGATTGCTCAATCATCTTCTAAAAATCCCATCAGATATTTATTCATATTTAGGGACTGTACAATTGTCTTTATATCTGAAGAAATGCGTCGACTGAAACACACACACACTGATTGAGTCAGTATAAAGCAGGATAAGTCCCGTCAGGTGTGTGAGGTGATCAGGAGACTGGTCTGGGATGGAAGACCTGATCTACTCAGGCCAGTCTGATGTGGTTTGTAGACTGGCGTTCAAATACATGGTACGATCTTCACCTCATGTGTG
>JARQWZ010005483.1:0-76297 GCA_033150135.1 Gobio occitaniae
ATAATTCAAGGCCTATGAAACCATAAACTGCCAGTATAGTTGGCAGCGTGAGTGGATTCTAAAATCATTCAACTAATTCGTTCTAACCTGTTCAAAAACGGTGAATTATTCGAGAACGAAACCTATACTTTGTTTGAATCTATTTTTGTTGGAAAAATAGAGCAAAACTGTAAAAAATGACAACTTGTTGTTTATTGAACTGTTGTATAAAATTAATATTGCATTTTGCAATCCTGCTGATATAGGCTACTCTGGAAAATAGCACTCTTGCTCAACTCATAATTTCCTCTTTAATTACTTTCAAACAAATTTTTATGTTTGTTATTAGCCTATTTTTTATGAAAATACAACAACAATAAAATAGTACAGTAAAAAAAACTTGCGTATATTAAACTTTTGTTAAAAAATTAATAAGACGGATGACATAAAATAGCTATACCCGAATTATAAAAAATAAATAAAAGATATTTGGAAATTCCCCTTTAAAACGGGGAACCCTCAGTTTGTGGTTTGTGTTTTTTGTTATTAACAAAAGTGATCTTGCTTGTGCCTCCGCTATCGTCCTGTCAATCATCTCGCTCGCGGCTATGATTACAGTTACAGTAAAATTTAAATTCACCATCATTGGTTCCCATCCTCAGCCGATCTGCATGACAGTTTTTGCAATGGCCATCAATACTAGATAAATGGGCAAGTGAAAGGCACGCCATGTTACAATTTAGTAGGAATTAAAGAGAGCTCTAGAATGTTTGGTAGCAACATTGTTAGTATTGGGCATCGAGAACCGGTCCCTATACTTGGAATCGTTATACAAATTCAGATTCTTTTCTTTCTTTTCGTTTCTTTATAAATGGGGGGCGCCAAAATTGTTGCTGCATACCCCTCTGGCACTGGGTAGTTGCGCCCCTGTATATATATACTTTTAGTACTCCGTTATCATGCTGTGTTAATTTTTGTATTGTTATCATTACTCCCATGCTAAAGACACATTTTGGACTGAATGGAAAGCTAAGGCGAGTTTAATACTGTATGTTTACCAACTCCTACCAGTTCTGTGGAAGATTTTAGTAACTATGTACTCACCAAATAACTTTACTCACCAAATAATTTTATGTGAACAGACATCCAGATCTCACAAAAAAGAAACAAATGCAAAAATTAGGTATCCAGAATACACAGAAAATATTTAGCATGTTTCATTTATTAATTCCAATTGTTCTTTTTGTATCATTTGTATGTATCAGCATTTAGTTAGTTAGTAAGCCTAATTATTTTCAGTGCTATGTATGTGCAAAAAAAATATTCAGGAGTACTGAGGGTTTTCTGATGGTCAGTGCACGAGTCAACATCACTGAAACTGAAACTGTCTTTATCTGGTGTAATATGAAAACAACATTCTGCTTCTGCCTTCCAGGGAATGGGAGGTGCTTCCAGCAAACCTGTGTGTGTGTGTGTGTGTGTGTGTGTGTGTGTGTGTGTGTGTGTGTGTGTGTGTGTGTGTGTGTGTGTGTGTGTGTGTGTTGGGCGCGGATGTAGGCTATGTACATATGCAAACTGCAAAAGCTGCATAGTATCACTAGACAGTTCTATGCAAACGAGGAGCCAATGAAAGATCATGTAAACAGCACGGCAAGAGTGTGTGAGAGGGAGAGTGCAGCAATGAACAAGAAAGAACTTAAGATTGGTTTAATAAGAAAAAAAATTATGTTTTATGACAATTTGATAAGTATGACAATTATGAAAAAGTATATCTTCTGTAGAGCTGCTTATAGCTGAATTGAACTCCTTTCATAATTGATGAAAGTCAACACTGAACTGACTCGAGCTGAATAATGACATTGTCTTTTTAGAGTTGCTACACAGCAGAATTTTAATTTGTTTTATATTTGATAAAGATTGCGTCATTGAACATTAATTTCCTGTTTATCACTGTGAAGCAGCTTTGAAACAATCATAATTATGACTTTGTAATAGTATCTCAATACTGTACATTTTTTCAGCTTAAAGGGATAGTTTAGCCAAAAATGTTAATTCTGTCATTAATTACTCACCCTCATGTCGTTCCAAACCGTAAGAGCTTTGTTCATCTTCAGAACACAAATTAAGATATTTTTGATGAAATTCGAGAGGTTTCTGAACCATCCAGCAACGTCATTGCAACTTTCAAGGTAGAAAGGTGGTAAAGACATTGTTAAAATAGTCCATGTGACTCCAGTGGTTCAACCTTAAAGGGATAGTTCACCCAAAAATGAAAATTAGCCCATGATTTACTCACCCTCAAGTCATCCTAGGTGTATATGACATTCTTCTTTCAGAGTTATATTAAAAAAGTCCAGGCTAATCCAAGCTTTATAATGGCAGTAACTGTTGCTCTGTTTTTGAAGTCCATAAAAAATGCATCTGTCCGTCGAATAATGTGCGCCACACGGCTCTGGAGGGGTTAATAAAGACCTTCTGCAGCGAATCAAGGCGTTTGTGTAAGAAAAATATCCATATTTAAAACTTTATAAAGTAAAGTTTCGACCGAACGCCTTCCGTATTCAATTTATGGAAAAAGTGTTGAAAGTGCCTCTGCCGATCGAAAGACTAACGCGACCAGGTACGCTCGTCAGACGTCAAATACGCACCTTGAATTTTGAGAAGGCACTTTCAACACTTTTCCACGGAAGGCGATCGGCTGGACCTTTACTTTATAAAGTTTTAAATATGGATATTTTTCTTACACAAACACATCGATTCGCTTCAGAAGACCTTTATTAACCTCCTGGAGCCATGTGGAGCATGTTATTTGACGGACAGATGCATTTTTTATGGACTTCAAAAACAGAGCAACTATTTCTGCTATTCTAATGCTTGGAAGAGCCAGGACTTTTTTAATATAACTCCGATTTTATTCGTCTGAAAGAAGAATGTCATATACACCTGGGATGACTTGAGGGTGAGTAAATCATAGGCTAATTTTCATTTTTGGGTGAACTACTTTTAATGTTATGAAGCGACGAGAATATTTTTTAAGCGCAAAAAAACAAATGACTTTATTCAACAATTTCCTCTCTTCCCTGCAGTCTCCTACACTGGTCACGTTGTAAACACAGTGCAGGGCTTCCAGGTTCTATATCAAAATGTTGGCTCACCATTGGCCGGCGCTGTTCACATGAGCACAACGACGCATGCTTGTGATGCATGCTTGTGATGCTGACGCAGGAGCTGGCCAATAACAAGCAGGCATTCTGACATAGAACCCGGAAGTGCTGCACTGTTTACACTATGTGAACAGCGTCAGAGACTGACACAGAAGAGAAGAAATTGTTGAATAAAGTCGTTATTTTTGATAGTTTTTTACGCACAAAAATTATTCTCCTCGCTTCATAACATTAAAGTTGAACTACTGGAGTCACATGGACTATTTTAACGATGTCTTCCTTTCTGCCTAGAAAGTTGCAATGACGTTGCTGCCTATGAATGGTTCAGAAACCTCTTGGATTTCATCAATAATATCTTCATTTGTGTTTTGAAGAAGATTTGTCTTACGGGTTTGGAACGAGATGAGGGTGAGTAATTAATGACAGAATTTTCATTTTTGGGTGATCTAACCCTTATAAGCCTAGTCCCAGACTAAAATACATGTTTGAGCTGTTGTAACTGAAAGCAACTTACATTGACATATCTTAAAATATGTCAGTGCTATTGTTTTGTCTCAAGATTCATACCAGTAATGTTTTTTTTTCTAAGGCTCTGTAAAACCAGGTCTATCGCCTAACCATTTATATATATATAATTATGAGATTTTAGGTTATAATTATCCTTATCTTGTTTCCTTGTTTCAAAGGTGATTAAAGGAATTAAAGACAGATATCAATACCAATCAACCTGAACTCATATTTGCCCCACCTAGGCCAATGCATCTCATTAATATGGGGTAAATGATTGCGGATGTGTGTATAATCTTTTCTCACAATATCTTCTTGATGACAGTTAGAGAAATACTCCCACCTAATTACTCCATTGTTTAACAATCATACTATGTTCCCGGACGGTCTGTTCCCAACATCATGAGCTAGTTCACTTTTAAGATTAATGGGTTAACAAGTGAGTTCAACAGGTTTTGTAAACATAACCTCTCGTTTTACATGCCAGCTTTGGGCACCGAGTTCATTTATGCATGAGACATTTGCATGTTCTGTCATGTAAAGACTAAACTACAAAAGTAAACAATCTCAGCAGGAACATTCTGGACATTTCAAATAGAAGAAGGCATGCAAGGCGTATCAAAGAGCATGCGATTTAACTCAATCCGTGGAGAGCAATGAAGTGAAATGAGATATTGGTTTGTTGTGCTTTATGCGAAAGCAGCGGGGTAGAATTGGATTTATGATGTATTTGGCTGCAGATGCATGTGAAGGATAATCACGTTAGTAATCTCTCAGTCTTTCAGGTGTAACTGAATCCCAGCTTTAATAGCGCTGCTCTCTCATCGCCTCGCATCGCTTGGCTCGGTCGAGAGAATATCGCTCAGAGAGAGTTCGGACAGGCTTTTGTGCTCTGTCGTCTTTGGACCCCGCAACCTCCCCGGAGCCCGTCTCTCATTACCAGCCCGTCTCCATGGCCCGGTGCTCAGACCGCTCTTGTTGTTTGAACAGGGTATCGCATCTAGATTAAAACGCCATTTCTGTAAGTGAGACCTTGATTGATTTATCACTCAGACAATAACAGCTGCAACAAAATACAAATTGAAAACTGACAAAAGCTGCGCGGGAAAAACGGCCCTTCCCTTGAGTCTTATCTGAATGTGTATGCTTAAGGCTTTAGGCTTAAGAATTTGCCATTGTTAAAAAACTGGGTCCGACTCCGAGATGAGTCTTGTGCAAGTTACCCATTTGGGTCCCACCTAGTGGCAAGTGCCATCCTATATGAAATCCATCTGGGCAATTAATATGGGGGAATTATGGAACCCGCGGTCAATCCTATATGGGGCCCATTTTTCAGCCCATTTTATACCCTTAAGGGCCCCACATATAAATGTTTCCTGGGGGCCTATAAGATGACAAAATGTTTTTAATAAATACTATATCCATGTAGTCTACTTTAGCATTTAAATGGTTTTCCAAGAATGGTTTTCCGCGCCAGCGCTTTTTTTTTTTTTTTTTTTAAGTTGCGAGCTACCGCAAGCGTTTTTGATAATTTTCCAAAAAATGTTATGGCCCCCAGAATATTTAGTTGTTTTGTTTGTTTATTTTTATTCAAGCTTTATGCATTCTTTTTTTATCAACACTTAAATATGGGTAAATAAGTTTAATAAAAAAAAAAACATTTTGAGCAAAAAACTAAGAAAATCACATTTTTGTCAAAGACTACATTCAGATGGATTCAGATCGATGATCAAAACACAGATGGAGTAAATCGAGTCCATCAACACCCCCAAAGCTTCACAGTCCTATAGCTCGTCCTGGGGCGACATTTCATTCAGTAACATTAGGCAGTTTTGATTTATATGCTGTTTAATGTTGGTTATAGTGTTATTTTACATATGCACATTTTGGTCCACTTTAGTAGGAATGTGGTCTCAGACCCCTTTGTGTTCATACTGTTGCTTTTTGGATCTAGTCCAGTTCAGTGTTTGTTGGCAGGCTGACCCTATGGCTAGGGATGAAACGATTACCGGTTTCACGATAAACCACAATAAAATTTAGTGACGGTTAGTAATATCGTGTAAAATTTAATTATAATTTAAACCGCGTGTGATTATCACGATTTTGAAAACTCGTGGTAAATCTTGTCCAGTCAGTGTCAGTCTGGTGCAGCGCACCGCTGTTTTTTGAATGAGAAGAAATGGCAGATGGCAGTATCAGCACTCGGGAGATTGTTCAGACTTCTAAAAGGACCAAATTCAATGAACTTTTTGAAACACTTAGAAAACTGAAAGTTCAGCCGTTCATCAGTGGACCACTTCCAGCAAGAGGAACAAATAGGTTCTCACGGCTACTTGGGCTTAATACATGGCTGCAAAAAACCTGCAACATGAAGGGAGTGAACTTTATCGACAATCTCTTCTGGAGTCAGAGACAACTGTTTACATCAAATGGCCTCCACCCAAACAAACTCGGTGCAAGAGTGCTAAAGGACAATATTTATTTTTCCCTTCTTCATCCTTCAGCTGTGTGTGCTAACCCACTCAACCTGGATGGCACACACACACCAGTAAAGTACGATCACAGGACTTAATTTCAGCATCTGAATGGACATGCGGTTGATACACCCCACAAGGACAATGATAACACCACGCAGCCACAACAACCACTTCTCATGGACATACTCCCAGCAGAGCCCCGCCCTCAGAGCTCACCACAGACACACTGTGACGGTAACATCTCAGCCCATACTGTGGAGTCTGTGGAGGCACTGGTAAAAATGGGGACCATCAGGGATGAGACTGGTGAACTTTTACAACTTATATGTGATATAAGCAATAAGCTGGAAGAAATGTCACTCCTTCAACCGGACGATAACATATTGCAGCTTCCGGTAACACCAGAGAAACAGCCCCCCTCACCAAACATGTTATCCCACTCTACAGCATCCCCGCTTCTGAGCTTCACAGAGAAAATGGATTTTGTTTATACTGGAAACAGACAATCAC
This sequence comes from Gobio occitaniae, assembly GCA_033150135.1. Taxonomy (NCBI): domain Eukaryota; kingdom Metazoa; phylum Chordata; class Actinopteri; order Cypriniformes; family Gobionidae; genus Gobio; species Gobio occitaniae. The sequence goes on from JARQWZ010005483.1 coordinate 6,638, forward strand.
ACTCGATCACTGCGAGCCCCCAGATATCAACCAAAAGGCGTCAAGCCCCACAACCACCAAAGACTGTGGGCCCAGCTCGCTCTGCCCCTCCTCCTGTGAGATTTCTTCAGTCACAATGCCATGGCACACACCCTCCTCCATCTGCACCAAAAACAACTGATACCAGCTCTCAGTGACGTGCCCTGACGGGTCCTCGCAACGTCAACAGCAATCTTATCAAATGTTTACAAAAATGCGTGAATCCAGTGTGCCTGCTTCTTTCTCTATTTCTGTTCTGTTACGTGATAGAAAGTCCAAGGCTTTCTCAGGCTGTATGGCAAACCCATCTAATCTGCTGCCTGTTACTTGTCAAACTAAGATTACTGTGGTCGAAAAAATTAAAATTAATACTGTTAAGTTAGCACTTTTAAACATCCGTTCACTTAAAAACAAATAATTTCTAGTCAACGACTTAATATCCACAAACAACCTAGATTTTTTGCTTCTAAATGAAACGTGGCTAGAAGACAGCTGCAGTGCAACAGTCCTCAATGAAACAGCCCCTCCTAACTTTACTTTTATGAGTGTCTGCAGACCAGTCAGAAGGGGTGGGGGGGTCGCTGCTCTATTTAAAGATGTTTATCAATGTAAGCAAGTATCATTTGGTGATTATTCGTCTCTAGAATATCTGGGCATTGTGCTAAACGGTGCACCACGCATCCTGCTTATCATTATTTATAGGCCTCCGAAATATTCTCCGGCCTTTATTGATGACTTTACAGAGCTGTTATCAGCAATCTCATCTGAGTACGACTGTTTTGCTATTGCTGGGGATTTTAACATTCACATTGACAATGCTGAATCCAGTTCAACAAAAGATCTCATGTCTGTGCTTCACACTTTTGATTTGACACAACATGTACACGGACCAACACGTGATCGTGGACACACTCTAGATTTACTTATCAGTAAGGGGCTAAAAATTTCATTGATAGTTATTAAGGATGTGGCACTGTCTGATCATTTCTGTATTTTCTTTGATATATCAATCTCTCCTGCCATTGAAACTAGATCTGTCTCTGTCAAAAAGAGATGCTTAAATGAGAACACTAGTGTGCTGTTTATGAAGGCTATATCTCTAACACCAAGCATATCTGCAGACTCTGTTGATTTTCTCTTTGACTCTTTTAACTCAAAAGTTAAGAGTGTAATTGATGATATTGCTCCTGTGAAAGTCAGAAAAAAGAGTGGCAAACAAAAAGCACCTTGGAGAAACTCAACAGCAGTGCAATTAATGAAAAGACAATGCAGGAAATCTGAATGCATGTGGCGAAAGACAAAACTTGTAGTCCATTACAACATCTATAAAAACAGTCTTCGTGCTTTCAATGTGGAACTAGGGAAAGCTAGACAGACTTTCTTTTCAAATATTATAAACAGAAACATAAACAACACACGCACTCTTTTTGCTACTGTAGAGAGACTAACAAACCCCCAGAGTCACATTCCCACTGAAATGCTCTCAGACAGCAAATGCAGTGAGTTTGCCTCCTTCTTCTCAGAGAAAATCATTAATATCAGAAATGCGATCAGCACATCGTTGAGTTGCTCTGAGGTGAGTCAGATGAGACCACAACCTCAGAAAGTTATCATGACTGATTTCGAAGCAATTGATGGTAAAATTTTAGAAGAAACGGTACAGCACCTTAAAACATCAACCTGCGCCCTTGACACACTCCCCACTTCTTTTTTCAAAAGTGTGTTTAACTGTTTAGAAGCAGATCTCCTAGAAGTGGTAAACGCCTCACTTCTTTCTGGGACTTTTCCAAACTCCCTTAAAACTGCAATAGTAAAGCCTCTCCTGAAAAAGAGAAATCTGGATAACTCCATACTGAGCAACTACAGACCAATCTCAAATCTCCCCTTCATAGGCAAGATCATTGAAAAAGTTGTTTTCAGTCAGCTGAACAAATTCTTGAACTCAAACGGATACTTTGACAATTTTCAATCTGGTTTCCGACCGCATCACAGCACAGAGACAGCGCTCATAAAGATTACAAATGATATTCGCCTCAATACAGATACAGGCAAAACATCAGTTCTGGTACTACTCGACCTCAGTGCTGCATTCGACACTGTTGACCACAACATACTTCTTGACAGGCTAGAAAATTGGGTTGGGCTTTCTGGAATGGTCCTCAAATGGTTCAGGTCATACTTAGAAGGGAGAGGTTTTTATGTGAGTATAGGTGACCATAAGTCTGAGTGGACATCCATGACATGCGGAGTCCCACAAGGGTCAATTCTTGCACCACTCCTATTCAACCTGTATATGCTGCCACTGAGCCAAATAATGAAAATTAACAAAATGGCTTACCACAGCTATGCTGACGACACCCAGATCTACTTAGCCCTATCACCAAATGACTACAGCCCCATTGACTCTCTATGTAAATGCATTGATGAAGTTAAAAGTTGGATGTGCCAAAACTTTCTTCAGTTAAACAAAGACAAAACTGAAATCACTACATTAGGAAACAAAGATGAAATTCTCAAGGTGAACGCATATCTTGAGGCTAAAGGTCTAAAATCAAAAAATCAAGTCAGGAATCTTGGTGTGATTTTGGAGTCAGACCTGAGTTTCAGTAGCCATGTCAAAGCAATAACTAAATCAGCTTACTATCATCTGAAAAATATTGCAAGAATTAGAAGCTTTATTTCCAGGCAAGACTTAGAGAAACTCGTTCATGCTTTTATCACCAGCAGGGTGGACTATTGTAATGGTCTTCTCACTGGCCTTCCCATAAAGACCATTAGAAAGCTGCAGCTCATACAGAACGCTGCTGCTAGGATTCTGAGCAGAACCAGAAAATATGACCATATCACACCAGTCCTTAGATCTTTACACTGGCTTCCAGTTACATTTAGGATCGATTTTAAAGTACTATTACTTGTATATAAATCACTCAATGACCTAGGACCTCAATACATTGCAGATATGCTGATTAAATACAAACCCAACAGATCACTCAGATCATCAGGATCAGGGCTGCATTTCCCGATAACGTTGTCTCTTAGCGCGCTACGAAGACTCTAAAGGTATAACTTAACTAAAGGTATACCATTTCTAGGTGTGTTCCTCGAACTATACCTTAGGAGGTTACTTAAGGTAAACCTTCTTAAGTGCGACGTTAGCAGGTGCTGTCCGTGGCGGCGGTGCTGAAGTGGCTTATATCGATAGCTCAAGAATCGATTATTTACTCTATGCAGGGGTTGTTTCACTGCTTTATGCGAATTTTTTATATTTTATTTTTTTTATAAAAGAAGCACATCAGAAATAGTTGAACTTGCAAACTAAATTTTATATAATTCTGACATGAGTACGCGAACCAGCAATTTCATGCTCAACCGCATCATGCGTCAACCCGCTACACTAACTGGCAGTATGCCTTCACTGGCATTTGAAAGAGTCATTTATATTATTACAATATATTTTCCATAGTGTGTTAATTTACTCCACAATCAGGGATGATTGCCCAGCAGCTGCATTACATTATTGTGTAAATAACTAATTTCTGTTACTGAATGAACGCACCGCCACCCCGAGGTGTTACTCAGCCCATATCCATCCCCAACCACCTCCAGAAAACTCCCCACGGCATAAAAACGGAGAGCCGCCAGCAGCTGGATTTCAGGGCTGAGAGGGTAGCTCCGTCCAGTTTGTCTCGACAAAGTTGGACCAACAAGATCTAAAAGCTGCTCAATTTGCTGTCGTGGCAGGCGAAATTTATTTTGAATAGCGGCTTCTGACATGGTAGCCAGGGGACTAAAGTTTTCACGTATGAAATACACTAAATGGCTCCGCGGACGGCGCCGTCTTTGATTTAGCACAACTATTCGCTGTCTCGCTGCCATAGTTTGACCAAACTCCCCTCCACAATCATTCCCTTTAAATAGGCTCCTAAGCTTTTCCTGTCTAATGGTTTGCCAGCTGATGTACCTTTGGATAATATAATTAAAAATCTAACAACCATTAGTGTAATGACAATTGTTATCCTTTCATTAAAATAAATTAGCCTGATTGAACATTGGGTGTATATTACAACTTCAGAATTATATTCGTATAGACTGACATGTAAAGACGCTTTTTGCACAGTGGTGGCCACTAGTGGAATTAACTGTCAATAGTGATAAGGTATGGCTAAGAGTGGTCCAGACCAACCTTACGAAAGTAATACTTACAGAAGGTATTCTTAACTAAGATAGTTTCGGGAAACACGTATTAACGTTAAGGTACACCTTAAGGTATAACTTAAGAACGACGTAGTGTTAAGAAGGTTTCGGGAAATGCAGCCCAAGTCAATTAGAAATACCAAGGGTTCACTCAAAGCAAGGAGAGTCTGCTTTTAGCTATTATGCCAGCCGTAGCTGGAACCAGCTTCCTGAACAGATCAGATGTGCTCCAACAGTAGCCACTTTCAAATCCAGACTCAAAACACATCTGTTTAGCTGTGCATTTACTGAATGAGCAATGCCACTGTACGTCTGACTGATTGCACCTTATCTTATACATTTACTGAAGGAGCTCTGTGCTTTGTCCGAACTGCTTGCACTTTAATTATGTGTTTCAATTTAACCCTGTTTTATTTCTAGCTTTTAATTATTATTTTTTCTTTATTTTTATTTCCTTTTAATTCCTATTATAACTGTTATACTATATATATTTTTTTATTTTTATTTTGTCATCTATGACTATTTTAACTTCATTTCTGTGTAAAGCACTTTGAATTGCCACTGTGTATGAAATGTGCTATACAAATAAACTTGCCTTGCCTTGCCTTGCCAAATCTGAGGTGTGGTCATATTTTGGCTTTTACAAAAGTCCTGAGGGACACTTAATCGAAGATGGTCACCCTGTCTGCATAACATGCAGAAGAAAGTCGCTGTAATAGGGGGAACACTTCAAAACTACAACCCCAAATCAGAAAAAGTTGGGACAGTATGGAAAACGCAAATAAAAAACAAAGAAGTGATTTCTAAATTTACTTTAACTTGTATTTCATTGCACACAATATGAACACACAATATTTCATGTTTTGTTTGGTCAACTTCATGTCATTTGTAAATATGCATCCTTTCCTGTCATTCAGACCTGCAACACATTTCAAAAAAAGTTGGGACAGTTAAGCATTTACCACTTTCTAATGTTGTCATTCCTTTTCACAACACTTAAAAGACGTTTAGGGACTGAAGACACCAAGTGATGAAGTGTTTCAGGTGTAATTTTGTCCCATTCTTCCTGCAAACAAGTCGTAAGGTTGGCAACAGTACGGGGTCTTCGTTGTCGCATTTTGAGCCACACATTCTCTATTGGAGACAGGTCGGGACTGCAGGCAGGCCAGTCAAGTACCCGTACCCTCTTCCTCCTCAGCCAGGACTTTGTAATGTGTGCAGAATGTGGTTTTGCATTGTCTTGTTGAAATATGCATGGACATCCCTGGAAAAGATGTCTTCTTGAAGGCAGCATATTATGCTCCAAAATCTCTATGTACTTTTCAGCATTAATGGTGCCTTCACAGAAGTGCAAGTTACCTTTGCCAAGGGCACTGACACAACCCCATACCATGATAGACCCTGGCTTTTGGACTTGTTGCTGGTAACAGTCTGGATGATCCTTTTCTTCTTTGGTCCGGAGCACACGGCGTCCATTCCTCCCAAAAAATACCTGAAATACTGATTCATCTGACCACAGTACACGTTTCCACTGTGTGATGGTCCATCCCAGATGCCTCCGAGCCCAGAGAAGTCTATGGCGCTTCTGGACACTGTTAACATAGGGCTTCCTTTTGGCACAGTACAGTTTTAACTGGCATTTGTGGATGTAACTACGTATTGTGGTACTTGACAAAGGTTTGCCAAAGTAGTCCTGAGCCCATTTGGTGATATCGCTTATAGATGAATGACGATTCTTGATGCAGTGCCGCCTGAGGGATCGGAGATCACGGTTGTTCAGCTTAGGCTTGTGCCCTTGTCCTTTATGCACTGAAATTCCTCCAGATTCCTTGAATCTTTTAATTATGTTATGCACTGTTGAATGTGAAATATCCAAATCTCTTCCTATCTTTCTTTGAGGAACATTGTTTTTAAACATTTCAGTAATTTTCTCACGTATTGGTTGGCAAACTGGCGATCCTCGGCCCATCTTTGCTCCTAAAGGATTAGACCTTTCTTGGATGCTGCTTTTGTACCAAATCATAATTACAATCACCTGTTGACATCACCTGTTTCAAATCACATCATTATTTAACCATTTTACCTCATTACTAGCCCTAAATTGCTCCTGTCCCAACTTTTTTTTAAATGTGTTGCAGGTCTGAATGACAGGAAAGGATGCATATTTACAAATGACATGAAGTTGACCAGACAAAACATGAAATATTTTGTGTTCATATTGTCAAAGTAAATGTAGAAATCACTTCTTTTTTTTCTTTTTTTTTGCGTTTTCCATACTGTTTTTTTACCAGGCTGCTGCTGTTGCTTTTCCAATTTAGGTTATTGTTGATATGTACCCCCAGGTATTTGAAGCTTCCACAACTTCCACCTCAGCCCCTCCGAAGTCCACAATCATTTTTTTTATTTTTTCCACATTTATGCAGAGATTGTTATCCCTGCACCAGGCTACCATTTGTTCCTTCTCTAGTTTGTAAACTGACTCGTTATTTTGAGAAATATTATTCTGACTGACATTTTTAGCATGCTTGAATGACTATCGCCCGGTTGCACTCACCCCGATAGTGATGAAGTGCTTTGAACGGCTGGTCATGACTCAAATCAGTGAGAAAATTGAGACCAGCATTGACCAGAATCAGTACGCATACAGAAAGACAGGTCCACTGCAGATGCTGTCTCATCAGTCGTACATCTGACCCTTACACATATTGTGGCAGGGTGAAGAATCACACACCACAGTGTTAGGTGAAAAGCCCCCGGAGGGTGGGTTTAATGTGAGCAGGTGAACAAATAGTGAGGTGAAGTCTTTGGTGCGCGGTGCTTCCTTCTTCCCGTTGGTGCAGTGGTGACTCGCGGTGACGTCAGAGGGACTGGGTGGCCGGAGTGTCACAGGCTGCTGTCTGAGAAAGAGAGAAAGGTTAGTGCGCTGCTTCATGGAGTGTTCGTGCTCAGACTGGTGTTCCCACGTGCGGTGCTTTATGTGGTGTGGTGATCGCCTGCAGCTGTGCCAATCCGGTCCATGCTGAGTGCTGGCAGGTGATCAGTGTTTGTTGCCAGGGCGACGCTGACGAGAGCTCGGGAGACTTGTCACACTCCCCCCCCCTAAGCGTCGCTCTGGTCCTGTAACGATAATTAGAGACACACATTGGGGAACATAGGGGTGGGCGGGGAGTGCGCCCTGACAGACCTGCGTAAGCCGACCACAGCCTGGAGAGTCCGTCCGCGTTGGAGTTGGCCGTCCCGGCCCGATGTACCACCGTAAAGTGGAAGTCCTGGAGCGCCAGGAACCACCGCGTCACCCTGGCGTTGGTGTCCTTGGCTCGGGCCATCCACTGCAGTGGGGCGTGGTCGGTCATCAGGGTGAAGCGGCGTCCCAGCAGGTAGTAGCGGAGCTCCAGGACTGGCCCACTTTATGGCCAGGGCTTCCTTCTCCACCGCCGCATACCTGGTTTCGGCTGGGGTCAGCTTACGGCTGATGTACGTGACCGGATGCTCCTCACCTTCGTGGACCTGGGAAAGGACCGCCCCCAGGCCCGTGTCCGAGGCATCCGTCTGCAGCAGGAAGGGGCAGTTGAAGTCGGGCGCCCGCAAGACCGGCTCCGTGGTCAGGGCGGTCTTGATCCTCCGGAAGGTCCTGTCCAGGCTGCTGTCCCACTGCACCTTCTCCGGCTGCCCCTTCCTGGTCAGGTCTGTCAGGGGAGATGCTAGGGTGGAGAAGTCGGGGATAAAACAGCGATAGTACCCCGCCAACCCCAAAAAGGCTCGTACCTGGGTTTTGGTCTCCGGGCGGGGCGTCGACAGGATGGCGTCTATCTTCTTCTGCTGGGGCTGGATCAGTCCTCTACCCACCCGGAAACCCAGGTACTGAGCCTCGGCGAGGGCGAGATGGCATTTCCGGGGGTTGGCGGTTAGCCCAGCCCGCCGGAGTTCCAGGAGCACCCTCCGCAACCGCTCCAGGTGGTCCTGCCAGGTCTCGGAGTGGATGACTACGTCGTCGAGGTATGCTGCCGCGTACGCTTGGTGGGGACGCAGAAGAATGTCCATCATCCTCTGGAACGTAGCGGGAGCCCCGTGCAGGCCGAAGGGGAGGACTCGGTATTGCCAGTGCCCACTGGGTGAGGAGAACGCCGTCTTCTCTTTGGCGGAGTTGGTGAGGGGAACCTGCCAGTAACCTTTTGTTAGGTCGAGCGTCGAAATATACCGAGCCCTCCCCAGGCGCTCCAGCAGCTCGTCCACTCGGGGCATCGGGTAGCCATCGAACTCCGAGACCTCGTTGAGCCGGCGAAAGTCATTACAGAAGCGGAGGGTGCCATCCGGCTTCGGGACCATGACGATGGGGCTGGACCAGGCGCTGCGTGATGGCTCGATTACCCCCGACTTCAGCATCTCACCGACCTCGTCCTCGATGGCCTGTCTCCGAGCCTCGGGGACCCGGTAGGGCCGCTGCCGCACAATGACGCCGGGTGGTGTGCGGATGTCGTGCTGGATGACTTTGGTCTGCCCGGGACGTGTGGAGAACACATCAGAGAACTGACGGACCAGATGATCCAGCTCCGTCTTCTGGGGGGCCGACAGCTGTGTGCCCACGTCCACGACCGGGGGCTCGACAGAGGCCAGTGCGCTGAGTTGGTCTCTGGTCCCCACCCACCTCTTCAACAGGTTAATATGATATAGCTGCTCTTCACGCCTCCGGCCTGGCTGGCGCAGCCGGTAGTTGACAGGACCCACTCGCTCTATGACCGTGAACGGACCCTGCCAGGTCGCCAGAAACTTGCAGGCGGAGGTGGGGACCAACACCATGACCCTGTCGCCGGGCTGGAACTCGCGGGGTTGAGCCGCCCGGTCGTACAGCTGCCGTTGGCTCTGCTGGGCCTTCGTCAGGTGTTCCCGGACTAATGGCATGACCCTCTCGATCCGCTCACGCATTTCCCTCACGTGTTCGATGGCAGAGCGGAGAGGTGCCGGCTGCTGCTGTTCCCAGGCTTCCCGGGCCACATCCAGGAGCCCCCGTGGCTGGCGGCCGAAGAGCAGTTCGAAGGGGGTGAAACCCAAGGAGGCTTGGGGAACTTCGCGGACTCCGAAGAGGACGTATGGAAGCATCAGGTCCCAGTCTCGCTTATCTTCGGCGGCCACTCGCCGGAGCATCTGCTTGAGGGTTTGATTGAAGCGCTCTACTAAGCCGTCTGTCTGCGGATGGTATACTGTGGTCCGGATCTGCTTCACCTTCAGCAGCCGGCAGAGGTCAGCCATTAGCCGGGACATGAAGGGAGTTCCTTGGTCCGTCAGTATCTCCGCTGGGATGCCGACTCGGGTGCAGAGGAGGAAGAGTTCCTTGGCGATGTTTTTGGCCGTTGCTTTCCGTAGGGGAAGTGCCTCTGGATACCTGGTGGCGTAGTCGACAATCACCAGGATGTGTTCATGTCCACGGGCAGACTTCGGCAACGGCCCCACCAGGTCCATTCCAATTCGCTCGAAAGGTACCCCGATGATGGGCAGCAGTATGAGCGGACTGGGGGGAGGTGCTCGTGGCGCGGTCCTCTGGCAGGTGGGACAGGCTTGGCAGAACCGCTTCACTTCTCCATCCAAGCCCGGCCAGTGGAAACGGTCCCGGATGCGCTGAATGGTGTTGGCGGTTCCCAGGTGGCCGGCCATCGGATGGCTGTGGGCCAGCTCCATGACCATTTCCACGTTTGGTTTGGGAACCACGAGCAGTTCTTTTACCTCCCCCCTTCGCTGGGCGACACAGTACAACAGGCCGTTCCTGACGACGAAGTGCGGGAGAGGATGGGGTGCTGGTTGGTGCTCGTGGCCATCCACTGTCCGGACCTGCGACCAGCAATGCTTGAGCCGGTCATCTTCCAGCTGGGCCTTCGCGAACGAGCCCCCTCCCTGGACCTGTTGGAAGACATCAAAGAACACGTCAGTAACCGGGGAGGGGGACTCACCATCTCTCCCGCTGTCTGTCGCCAGCAGGGCGGTGTTGTGGCTCCTCTTCCGGCGGCGACGACTGTGGGGGCGGCTCCCGGCCCGGCTGGCTGGCTGCGTGGTGGCCCGAAGAAGCTCCTCGAACCCCGGCCAGTCCCGCCCAAGAAGCACAGGAACCGGAAGATCTCTCAACACGCCAACCTCCACTGGCCAGGCGCCCGGGCCCGCTGATATTGTCACTCGGCGGGCCGGAACCTGACGAGTGTCGCCGTGAACGCAGGTAATCGGGAGCTGTGCTTTGACGGCCTTTTGTGGTGGGAGGACGGTGGCTTGGACGAGACTGACCGAGCTCCCGGAATCCAAGAGGGCCAGGACCGACCGTCCATTCACTTTTACCTCCGCTCGTGGAGCCCCGCGGGGTGGGTCTTGATGCAGGCTGCAACCAGCCAGCCATGCGCGTGCTGGCGGGGCCGGTTCCTCCGTGGGCATCAGTTCGTCCACGGGGCCGGGAGCCGCTGTCCTGTGTACTGGTCGCGGGGTACCTTCCGGCGTGCGTCGCTCCTGGACCACCCTCCGAGGGAAGGACGGCGCTCGCTCCCCAGGCTCGCGGTGCATCGCCGCCTCCGCCAACTCGATGGCTTCAACGAGCTCGGCGATGGTTGCTGGATTTGTCATTCCCACCGCCCGCCGGGTGGGCGGTGGGAGAGCTCGGAGCATCCGGTCCACGGTGACGCGCTCCGCAACCTGACCCGCGGTGGGTGTTCCCTCGAGCAACCAGTGACGTGTGAGCCGCGACAGTTCTGCGGCTTGGGCGCGGGCTGGGCGTCGAGGCTTGAACTCCCACTCATGGAACAGCTGGGCTGCGGAGATGGCGGATAGCCCAAGACGTCCGAGGATTTCTTTCTTAAGTTCATCATAATTATCAGCCGACTCAGCGGGAAGAGAAAAGTATGCTCTTTGAGCTTCACCAGACAGTAGGGGTCCCAGGACCCGCGCCCACTCGCTTCGTTCCCAGCTCTCTCGAACCGCCGTGGTCTCGAACATCTGCAGATACAATTCAACATCATCTTGAGACGTTAATTTTGGTAGCAGCTGGGTTGCTCGGACTCGCGGATCAGGAAGCGGAACGCGTTGGGCAGCGGAGAGGCGGAGGGCGGCGAACTCTTCTTCTATCGCTGCTTGACGGGCTGCCAGGTGTTCAGCGATCTGTTGCTGACGTGCACTCACTTCCGTTAAGCATTTGAGCAGGTCTTCCATGACGGGGAGGAACGCCGCCCTACTTCCGGGTTTTCGTGAGTGACTGGGGAAACAGGGGAAAAAAAAACAAAGTAAAAGTCTGGGGATGGTTGGTGATTCTTCACGCTCTTGCCCGCATTCTCTCGCACTGTGGCAGGGTGAAGAATCACACACCACAGTGTTAGGTGAAAAGCCCCCGGAGGGTGGGTTTAATGTGAGCAGGTGAACAAATAGTGAGGTGAAGTCTTTGGTGCGCGGTGCTTCCTTCTTCCCGTTGGTGCAGTGGTGACTCGCGGTGACGTCAGAGGGACTGGGTGGCCGGAGTGTCACAGGCTGCTGTCTGAGAAAGAGAGAAAGGTTAGTGCGCTGCTTCATGGAGTGTTCGTGCTCAGACTGGTGTTCCCACGTGCGGTGCTTTATGTGGTGTGGTGATCGCCTGCAGCTGTGCCAATCCGGTCCATGCTGAGTGCTGGCAGGTGATCAGTGTTTGTTGCCAGGGCGACGCTGACGAGAGCTCGGGAGACTTGTCACAATATGTAAGACTGCTTTGTATGGATTTTAGTTCTGCTTTTAATACAATGATTCCGCAGACACTGATACATAAACTGGAGACTCTTGGACTGAGTTATTCAATGTGCAACTGGGTACTGGACTTTTTAACCAATAGAAGACAGTCTGTAAAAATCCATGACATAATTTCTTCCACCATTGTTCTCAACACCGGCTCGCCGCAGGGATGTGTCCTGAGCCCGCTTCTGTACACACTGCTGACATATGATTGCTCCGCCAGACATCCGAGTAACCATATTGTTAAAGGAACACACTGCTTTTTTTTTTTTTAATAGGCTCATTTTCCAACTCCCCTAGAGTTACACAGTTGAGTTTTACCGTTTTCAAATCCATTCAGACGATCTCCGTGTCTGGCGGTAGCACTTTTAGCATAGCTTAGCAAAGATCACTGAATCTGATTAGACCGTTAGCATCTCGCTCAAAAATGACCAAAGAGTTTCGATATTTTTCCTATTTAAAACTTGACTCTTCTGTAGTTACATCGTGTACTAAGACTGACGGAAAAGGAAAAGTTGCGATTTTCTAGGCCGATATGGATAGGAAATATTCTCTCATTCTAACGTAATAATCAAGGAACTTTGCTGTCGTACCATGAGTGCAGCGGCGCAATGATATTACACAGCGCCTGAAAGTAGGCTAACTTCCGTCAAGATATCCAGTGTGACGAATGTAGCCGGTGAGGTGGTTACTGATGTAATTAATGGGCGTGGCCAGGTAGGGAGAGGGTTTTTAAGTAGGCACCTGAAGGGAGATCTAGAGACGGGGTCCGATTTGTTGTGTGGTCTGGCAGCACTTCCGGGTTTTGCGCGGATGCGGTCTGGGTGAGCAGATGCAAACATTGTGCTGTCTGGCAGTACTGCTGTGGCTGAGTGTGCGCGGACATGGTCTTGTGAGCAGTGCACTGCAGATGCAGAGAGCGTGGGTCTGCCTGCCGTTAGTCACGCCCGTTTTCATGTGATCGTGAGTTGGTGGCCGTGTGGCAGGCTTAGTTGTTTGCTGTTCCTCCTGTGTTTGTTTTTTGTTTTAGTTTCCTCAGCTAGCCAGTCCCCGTATGTGCGCGCTGTTTGCCTCCAGCGCAGGGAGAAATTATGTTTGTACTGAACTGGACTGGCTAGTGAGGTGCGCTTTTTTTTGTTGTCTTTTATTTGTTTTTGTTTGTATGCCATTTCCCAGCCTCGTATTACCAGCCAACCTTTTTACCCATACTACCGTATGGATGCTTGGAAACCACATTAATTCATTTGCATGAGATTTATGGTTGCCGTGGAGTGTACGTTTTCCTGGTTTGACTTTTTGTTTCGTTTGAGTGGTTTTCCTTTGGTGCAATATGATTTTTGGGAACACTTATGTAATTTGTTTTTCTCTTTATTTTGAATTATGTGTGATTTAAGCTGGGATTGTGTTGGGGTTTATGGAAGGTTGGTTGGTCATTGACATCTTCGAAGGGGGAATTTAACTGTTTGTTATTTGTTGTATTTTTCTGTGTTGATTAAATTTAGTTTGTTATAATTATTTTTGTATAAATAAAATAAGTTATTTTTGTGAGATTCGTGTTTTTTGGTTAGGAAAGTGGTCGCCCTTGGTTACAATTTGGCGCAGTCGGCAGGGTGAGACTTTCTTTTCCCTTTTTTTGTGGTATTAAAGGCTGGGAAGTGGTTAGTGTTTTTGTTTTTTTCTTGTTTTTTTCTAAATTTGTAGGGAGGAACAGCGGTCAGCTCGTAGGACGACTGCTTCTGGGGACATTGGATTCGTCGGCTGCAGTAATGGCGGAGGAGTTGCAAGAACTACGAGACCAGTTAGAGCAACTGCGACTGGAAAATGAAAGACTCAAACTGCCTCAAGCTGAAGGCGTGGCAGGTGCCGTGTCAAGTTCGGACTCAGAAAGGCAGGGGCAGCGGCGTGAACAGGCTATATATCTGCCTAGAGAGAGAAAATGTCCTAAATTTTCTGGTAAGGTGTCTCCCGGCTCTCCTTTGTTGGAGGATTGGATTGAAGAGGTGGAGAGTTGTATTAGGGGTAGATATATGTCCGAGTCAGACAAAGCCATGTTTGTCTATGACCATCTAGAGGGGGAGGCTCGGATCGAAATCAAGTTCAGGCCTGAGGAAGTTAAACAGAATTCCACTGAGATATTTGCAGTGTTACGTGAATTATATTGTTTTTCTTCCCCTCATGTTATCCTGCAACAACAATTCTTTGATCGAAAGCAGAAGGATGGGGAATCTTTACAAGAGTTTTCGCATGCTTTGATGGACCTTATGGATAAGGTACGAAAAGCTAACCCTAATGCTGTGTCTGATTATCAGGTAGTTCTGCGAGATCAATTTTGTGAAAATGTTCAGGACCATACCCTTCGTAGAGAACTGAAAAGGTTGGTGAGGCAAAATCCTTCTTTGACCCTCCTTGACCTACGCAAGGAGGCAATGCGTTGGGTGGAGGAGGGACAGCCGCAAAGAAATAGATCAAGTAGAGTAGTTCCCCATTCATTTGAAACTCAAGTAGTGGCGACATGTGATGAAAATCGGGTTGTTAGTTCTGAATTTACAGAATTGAAAGATATGGTCCTACGACAGCAGGCACAATTGGATTTGATCCTTAAAACTTTGAGTACTTCAGAAGGGGTTGCAAGTAATGTCAATAGAGTCCCTAGGGGCAGTAGATTTCGCAGAACACCTGACGGCCAACCCATATGTATAAAATGTAATCAAGCAGGTCATATAGCGAGATATTGTACGCTCAATATACAAACCAAGTCTGTGCCTGTTTCGGGGTCTAATGGTGGGGTAGTTGCTGAATCTCTTTTGTCGGCGGAAAACTAGAGCCCCCCAGGGTGCAGAGCCACACACTGGAGATGGGGACATTAGGCTCAAAAGTTGATTCTCAAGCTTTTTCTAGTTTAGTAGGGTCTTGTCCAACATTAAATGTTAAAATGGGAACTGTTGATGTGTTGTGCTTATTAGATACAGGATCTATGGTTACTACTGTAACTGAGAGTTTTTTAAACATAATTTTTTTGATTTGGGTAAAGGGGGTCTCCGTGACTGTGCATGGTTAGCGTTGAAAGCTGCAAATGGGATGGATATTCCTTGTGTGGGGTATGTAGAACTGGATGTTAGTTTATTTGGGGTCACCTTACCCAAGAAAGGTATTTTGATTGTAAAAGATGCCTGTTCTCCTAGTATGCATGCTCAGAAAGAGAAGATTCCAGCTGTACTAGGTATGAATATCATTCGGGAGTGTTATTTGAATTTATTTAATGAACATGGTGTGGAGCTTTTCAGATTCCCCAAATGCAAGCAGCTACAGCAGCATGGAAACAAGCACTCCGCTGTTGTCAAAAAATTGAGGCAGTGTCAAATTCTTCTTCTGTATTTAAGGTGAGAGTGCAGGGTAAAACCCCCATCCGTGCTGCTGCAGGTACCATGACTATGGTTCCTGTTACCTGTCCCCAAGTTTCAGGTGCTGTGATAGAGTTTCTTTTAGAACCATTTGGGCCAGAGGAAAATGCCCTTCCGGAGGGATTGCTGTTGTCTCCCTCCTTGGTATATGCAGAAAGAGGGTTAGTGTATGAACCCATCGTTAACGTGGGTAGTACAGAGGTATGGTTGGGACCCCGGCGCATTATAGGTACAGTCCAAGTAGTGACCGTGATAACTGCCCCAGGGCCTAAGTTACAGATATGTTCTGAAAATGTTTATAGTGCCCAGGTGTCTGTTCATGTGGCTGAGCAGTTGACTAATTGCAACATGGATTTTCCTTCTTTTGAAGGACTTACTGAACAGGAAACTGAACAGGCAAAGCAGTTGCTAGATAAATATCAGGTCATTTTTTCCACGACTGAGGGTGATATAGGTTGTACAGCTCTGATTAAACATGAGATTCCATTAGTGGATGAGAAACCAGTGCGACAGCCATATAGACGAATCCCCCCCTCCCAGTATGAGTCTGTAAGGTCCCATATTCAACAGCTTTTGGACAGTAAGGTGATAAGGGAGAGTAGTAGCCCTTACTCGTCCCCGATTGTCCTGGTACAGAAGAAGGATGGAACAATTAGAATGTGTGTTGATTATCGTCAATTGAATGTGAAAACTAGAAAGGACGCTTATCCACTACAAAGAATTGAGGAGTCTTTGGATGCTTTGACTGGGGCAAGGTGGTTTTCCACTGTAGATTTAGCAAGTGGGTATAATCAGGTTGAGGTAGCGGAGGCAGATAAGGCCAAGACAGCTTTTTGTACTCCATTTGGTTTGTTTGAATTCAATCGTATGCCCTTTGGGCTGTGTAATGCACCAGGGACATTCCAAAGACTCATGGAACGACTGTTTGGGGATAGGCGTTTCTCTTCTTTACTTTTGTATCTGGATGATATAATTGTCTTTTCCTCTTCTGTACAGGAACATTTGTTACGGCTGGAGGAGGTTTTTAAGCGACTGCAGCAGGAAGGTCTGAAGATTAAATTGAGCAAATGCAGCTTTTTCCAGAAGCAGGTGAAATATTTAGGGCATCTAGTGTCTGAGCAGGGGGTTGCTACTGATCCTGATAAAGTTGCAGCAGTAAAAGAATGGAGTCGTCCAGTACCTTTGGCAGAGCTTCGTTCGTTTATAGGTTTTGCCAGCTACTATCGCCGGTTTATTAATGGATTCGCCAAGATGGCTAGGCCGCTTCATGAGTTGGTAACAAGACTGAGTGGTTCTGCAAGAAAGGGTAAGACCCCACGGCTGCCTTTATCTTCTGTGTGGGATGCAGTGTGTGAGAATAGTTTCCAAACATTGAAGGCAAAGCTGGTTACTGCACCTGTGCTGGCATATGCGGATTTCCGCAAGTCTTTCGTCCTGGAAATAGATGCAAGCCATCAGGGTTTGGGGGCGGTGTTGTCCCAAGAGCAGGGTGGCAAGATTCGCCCTATTGCCTATGCCAGTAGGGGTCTGCGGAGGACAGAGCGAAATATGGAGAACTATAGCTCCATGAAGTTGGAGTGTTTGGCTCTAAAATGGGCTGTATGCGATAAGTTTAGGGAGTATTTGTTGGGGAATGACTTTGTTGTCTACACCGACAATAATCCTCTCTGTCACCTGCAGACCTCAAAGTTGGGCGCTCTGGAGCAGAGATGGTTATCACAGTTGGCTTCTTTCAATTTTGTGATTAAGTACCGGCCGGGAAGGGTTAATCAAAATGCTGACGCACTGTCACGGCAGATCATGAATAGCGTGCTTCCAGGAACAGAACTTCCCCAAGCTTTACAGCAGCAAGTGAGGGGAAGATCTCCAGAGCGTGTAGTGGTGAGTGCTAGTGAAGTTGCTGCATTGCCTGGATGTGCGCAGGCAGATCTCTCTTGTCTGCAGAGAGCAGATCCAGTTATTGGGCCCGTTATGGAGGCCTGGGATGCGGGCAGCGTTTTACGCTCTTCGGAGTTGGCTGGTAGGGATCGAGCTGTAAAGGAGCTGGCTAGGCAATGGGACCGATTGCGAGAGAAGGATGGGTGTCTTTATCGTTTGGCGTATACACCTGATGGTCATCGAGAGATCTATCAGTTACTGTTACCTCAAAAACTTCAAAAGGAGGTGTTTAGCAGTTTGCATGACAGTCATGGACATCAGGGGAAAGATCGAACGGTAGAATTAGTGAAGCGTCGCTGTTATTGGCCAGGGATGGTTAGAGATGTGGAGCGGTGGTGTCGGGAATGTCAGCGGTGCATTCTTGCGAAAGCGGTTCAACCGAAGGTGAGGTCTTTTATGGGAACACTACAAGCATCTCGGCCTCATGAAATCTTGGCAGTCGATTTTACCTTGTTGGAGCCTGCAGGTGATGGGAGGGAGAATGTTTTGGTGCTCACTGATGTTTTTTCTAAGTTCACTCAGGCTATCCCTACTCGTGATCAGCGAGCAAGTACTGTGGCCGATGTTTTGGTCCGGCATTGGTTTCATTTGTTTGGGGTCCCTTGTCGTCTGCATTCAGACCAAGGGCGGAATTTTGAAAGTAACCTCATTAGTCAGCTATGTAAGATTTATGGTGTACAGAAGAGTCGCACTACCCCATACCATCCACAGGGTAATGGGCAGTGCGAACGTTTTAATCGGACTCTCCATGATTTGTTGCGGACGTTGCCCCCAGAGAAAAAGAGGCGGTGGCCTCAGCATTTGCCACAGCTTGTTTATGCTTATAATACCACAGTGCATTATTCTACTGGTATGACCCCGTATTTTTTAATGTTTGGACGTGAACCTAAGTTGCCGGTTGATTTTTTGTTAAATAATCAGTTGGAAGAGGCCATAGAGGCGCCCGAACAGTGGATTGTGGAACATCAGGATAGGCTTCAGGCAGCATATGGTGAGGTACAGGAGAGATTGAGAGAAAAGGTCGCCCGTCGTAACAGATGCTACGAAGGTAGAGTAAATGATCAGGGTTTTAGAACGGGTGAGTTGGTTTATCTTAAAAGTCATCATCGTGGACGAAATAAGATTCAGGATGTGTACGATTCATGTCTGTATAAGGTTGTGCGTGAACCAGGGGAGCAGGGTGTTGTGTACTCTGTTGCTCCTGTGTCCCAGACAGGGCCTGTGAAGCAGGTCCATCGGATGGAAATGCGTAAGGCGTTTATTGACCCGGTCGTAAGTGATGGAGACTCTACTGTGTCTGAATCAGTGCGCTCGACTAGTGGGTCTATTATAGATTCAGACGATGATTCAGCCTCATGTGTATTATTGCGAGGTGAGTGTGATGCATCACCGAAGATAGCTGAGGCTAGTGTCCTGGAAAGTTCCCCGGTATCGGAGGCTCAACCCTTAGACCTGAGACATTCTGGGAGAAGTACAGCAGGTCAGCATTCAAACCCATATCGACTGCCTAGGGCTGCAGTGGTGCCAGTAGTGGGGGATGAATTGTAATACTTGAGACCGAGTGGATGTGCTGTTTTCCCTGAGAATATTCTTTTTTTGTGTATGTGTGCATTGGTGGGTCACCAATAAATTCCTAGGGGGAAGAATGTAGCCGGTGAGGTGGTTACTGATGTAATTAATGGGCGTGGCCAGGTAGGGAGAGGGTTTTTAAGTAGGCACCTGAAGGGAGATCTAGAGACGGGGTCCGATTTGTTGTGTGGTCTGGCAGCACTTCCGGGTTTTGCGCGGATGCGGTCTGGGTGAGCAGATGCAAACATTGTGCTGTCTGGCAGTACTGCTGTGGCTGAGTGTGCGCGGACATGGTCTTGTGAGCAGTGCACTGCAGATGCAGAGAGCGTGGGTCTGCCTGCCGTTAGTCACGCCCGTTTTCATGTGATCGTGAGTTGGTGGCCGTGTGGCAGGCTTAGTTGATCGCTGTTCCTCCTGTGTTTGTTTTTTGTTTTAGTTTCCTCAGCTAGCCAGTCCCCGTATGTGCGCGCTGTTTGCCTCCAGCGCAGGGAGAAATTATGTTTGTACTGAACTGGACTGGCTAGTGAGGTGCGCTTTTTTTTGTTGTCTTTTATTTGTTTTTGTTTGTATGCCATTTCCCAGCCTCGTATTACCAGCCAACCTTTTTACCCATACTACCGTATGGATGCTTGGAAACCACATTAATTCATTTGCATGAGATTTATGGTTGCCGTGGAGTGTACGTTTTCCTGGTTTGACTTTTTGTTTCGTTTGAGTGGTTTTCCTTTGGTGCAATATGATTTTTGGGAACACTTATGTAATTTGTTTTTCTCTTTATTTTGAATTATGTGTGATTTAAGCTGGGATTGTGTTGGGGTTTATGGAAGGTTGGTTGGTCATTGACATCTTCGAAGGGGGAATTTAACTGTTTGTTATTTGTTGTATTTTTCTGTGTTGATTAAATTTAGTTTGTTATAATTATTTTTGTATAAATAAAATAAGTTATTTTTGTGAGATTCGTGTTTTTTGGTTAGGAAAGTGGTCGCCCTTGGTTACACAACCTTGAAAATATAAAAAATCTGGGGTCATTTTTGAGTGAGATGCTAACAGTCTAATCAGATTCAATGATCAATGCTAAGCTATGCTAAAAGTGCTACCTCCAGACCCGGAGATCGGCTGAATGGATTCGAAACCGGTAAAACATGATTACAAAAATCTCAATTAATTGAAAATTTTACCTCGATTACGATTAATGAACGAATATTTAGCTCTTTTTTTATTATATTATTTTTTTGCTTTCCTTTTTTTGCCCTCATAGTTCACTGATAAGGTTTGTACTGTAAATATTTTCTACAATTTTTTTCTAATGAAAAAGTGCATTTCTTTGTGATTTTACAATACTTGAAGGAAACTGCTCACTTTTCAGCAGTTATTGTCTATGGGGCAGATTTCTGCTTGTTGTACATCAGATACAGATAAATTAACACAGTAGGCCTACATTACATTTATTTGAATGCATTAATGAGAGAGTGATTGTGTGTGTGAATTAGTCATACCGTCTCTATTAATTATGAAGCTGTGGTTTGTACTTACTTCAAAAGGAATTAAAATCTATGCTATAACGGTTGAGTTTCTAAGGTACGTTAGTGATAAATCACAGGATGACGTCGGATATGAGTTTCTGCGCTCCTCTCTGCGCGCGATCTTCACGCAATGTGCAAGCTACTGTCTGTGAGTGTTCATGTGTCACAATATATCAGGCATTAGTTCAACATAATACACATCTGATGGACTAAAATCACTTCAATTTTCAAACTGGCAGGCTTACAAATGACAAAGCTGAGTGAGGACGCAAGTGAACGTGATCTGGCTTGCTTCAGGGCGTGCATGCGTTGTCAGAGGCACGGCTCGACTCTGTCTCACAGAAAAAAGCTCATGAGCCTTGAATGGAGAAGTTTTCCATAACGTTCTTGAATAGTGCACAATCGCTTTTAAGTTCAAACTGGCAAGCCTTTAAACCCATTTAATTGACAAACTTAATGAGGACGCAAGTGAAAGTGATCTGGCTTCGGGACTTGCGCGCGCCGTCTCTGTGTGTGTATCAGCGTATATAAGAACAGCGATTAACTTGCGTGTATAAACTGTGTAAAACATGCAATTAATTAACAAGTAATTCTGAGCATCTATAAACAAAGATAACTGCTCCTGCATCTTTCCGTGTGCCTGCAAACTGCACTTGATGTGACTGACGGGGTGGAGTCACGTGACTAAAACCGAAATAACCGACATGGGAAAATTACGTTGGTTAGAGGTTCTAAATTTCGATTCGGTTTCTATTAATCGTCCAGCCCTATTACATACCGTATGATATCACTTGTTTCTGCTTCTTTTTCGCCTGTGTTTTGATCCAGAGATTCTGTACTATTTCAGAAGATGTGTCATGGCGCCCCCTACCGTATAACAGTGAAAACACAGAAAATTCCATGTTTGGCAAGGAAAGAGTAAAAAAAAAAAAATGTGTAGCTATTCCCATGGCACTATGTCCCATGAGTAGGGGTGTAACGGTACACAAAACTGACGGTTCGGTACGTACCTCGGTTTTGAAGTCACGGTTCGATACGGATTCGGTACAGTAGTTTTACAAAATTGCTTTTTATGAATTTTTATTCAACAGTGGTTGAATGGAAAAAAATTTTTTGTCTGTCCTTAAATTAATTCAGTTATAACTAAAAGTTTCTTAAAGATAATGCTGTAGCCCTTACTTACATATTGCTATTAAAGATTAACAACAGAGCCCAAACTATTGGCCTAAATTCAGTTGCTATTTATTTTTAGATATAATAATCATCACTCATAAGCTTCACTTAAAGGGTTAGTTCACCCAAAAATGAAAATTCTGTCATTAATTACTTACCCTCATGTCGTTCGACACCCGTAAGACCTCCGTTCATCTTCGGAACACAAATGAAGATATTTTAGTTGAAATCTAATGGCTCTGAAAGCCCTCCATTGGCACAATGCACGGTACACTCTCAAGACCCTTAAAAGGTACTAAAGACGTCGTTACAAAGTCCATCTCACTACAGTGGTTCTACAATAACTTTATGGAGTGACGAGAATAGTTTTTGTGCGCAAAAAAACCCTAAATAACGACTTATATAGTGATGACGATTTCAAAACACGGCCTCATGAAGCTTCGAAGCGTTATGAATCAGTGAGTTGAATCAGCAGTTTGGATCGCCAAATTTCAGCAGTTTGGCGGTTTGACACGCGATCCGAATCATGAATCGAATCACTGATTCATAATGCTTCGAAGCTTCATGATGCTTCATGATGCGGTGTTTTGAAATCGTCATCACTATATAAGTCGTTATTTAGGGTTTTTTTGCGCACAAAAACTATTCTCGTCACTCCATAAAGTTATTGTAGAACCACTGTAGTGAGATGGACTTTGTAACGACGTCTTTAGTACCTGTTAAGGGTCTTGAGAGTGTACCGTGCATTGTGCCAATGGAGGCCTTTCCCATCAGATTTCAACTAAAATATCTTCATTTGTGTTCTGAAGATGAACGGAGGTCTTACGGGTGTCGAACGACATGAGGGTAAGTAATTAATGACAGAATTTTCATTTTTGGGTGAACTAACCCTTTAAGGTAGTTTTTTGCATTAACTTCTAAATCTAATTATTATTATTTTTTCTCCTATTCGTTGTTGAAATATAATCATTTAGTGGCTTTTATTTTCATGACAGGTTTATTTAAACATACATTAAATAAACAAGACATCACTAACAGGCTAATTAGTATATAATGAATATATATATAGGCTAATATAATGAATATATAGGCTAATATAGTGCATGTATTCAGTGAAAGAGTTATTCCCTTTCAGTCGGTCACGTTCGACGTACGTCGGAACTGACCGACGAATTGGGATCTGATCTCAGAGACCAATCTACTTCGAGTGTATTAAAAATGAGCCAATGGAGATTGGCATGCGATCCACGCATTCCACGCACCGCCCCGCAACACGGGTATAAATAAGGAAGTGAAATGCTTGATCATTGCCTTTTTTTTCGGAGCCGAACAGCGTCATTGCTGTGTCTACGAAGAGTGTTATTCGAGTCTCGTGAGAAGGATTGCTGTTCCAGTGCGGGTGTGACGGCGCTTTTCAGCGGGTGGCCGCTTCAGAGGAGATAAAGAGCTGGTTTTGTTGGTTGGCTGGGCGTTTCCATTTCTGAGTGCTCACGCAGGCTTGCACTATCTGAACTGCGTGAGCCGCGGTCATCTCCCTGAGTGCTTCAGCACTGAAAGAACGGTTTTCCTTTTCTAAAAGAGCAACACGGTTTGACCCTGCGTCTTTTTCAAGATGTCATTCAAACCGTGTGTTTCTGGATGCGGTTGTTTCCTGTCCTCATTTGACGGCCACGATCTCTCTCACATATAAACATGTGTGATTGCGTTCGTGGGTGATCCATGCTCTCTCAGGAGAGCATGGTCACGTCGGCACGTTGTTCGTCTCACCTTTCTCGTAAGGGCTCGAGCGTTCAGCGCGCCGTGTGCCGTCGAGCGCCGGATGACAGCGGGGGTTGCCACGTCAACCCAGCGCGTCATTCGACACTCTCTAGATGCGCGGTCCAGACTATGAAACCTCAAATGGGGTTGAGTCCCTTTCCTTATTCCCTGATCTAGTTTCTTTTCTGGTGCATCAGAAAAGGACTATTTTAGCTAATAAGCTTTGGTGGACCTGAGGATTACAGTGGGGCATCCCTGCCGGGTACATCTCTTCGGGCCCCCACTCCTCTATCGCATCACGAGCATGCCGAGACTTTGTTTGTGGGTGGTTCATGTTCTCTCATGAGAACATGACCATGTCGGTGCGGTGTTCGTCTTGCCTTTTCATAGGGCTTGAGCGTTCAGCGCACCGTGTGCCGTCGAGTTTGACGGCCACGTTCACTGTTTCACATGCCTGCTGGTAGCTTACAGATGGGATTGCTGGTCCTTTTAAAACAAGGCGACCTAGTGTTTCATTTGGGGCTCTGGCAGAGGACAGATGTCAATTGCTGCATCGGAGAGAGGGATGTTATGCACTGGAAATGATGATGCTGAGTTTCCCACTATAATGGTGTGTGCTCTTGCTGAATCAGATTCAGAGTTGACAGCCATGCTTTCCCGGGTGGCTGAGGCGTAGTGCAACGCTTAAATCGCCTTGCCTACCCTGTGCCTTTTTTTCCCGGATGGGCATTGGAAAAATTAGCAGTATGGAACTATTTGGTGTCAAAATATGGAACACCAAAAGGGCCGAAATCTGTATAAATTTTTCCCTCTCTCACTACCCTCTGTCCTGCATGTACGAGGGTAGTTCCGACCCAGGGGTTATGCAGGAACTGCGTGCGGTGGTGGACCTCGCTCTCTGGGCGACGGAAGTCACTGCACGCTCCCTGGGTCAGGCGATGTCCACACTAGTGGTCCAGGAACCTGGGGCTAAACCTGGCAGATATGCGTGAGTCCGACTAAGTTCGGTTCCTTAACGCCCCTGTCTGTCAGGCTGGCCTCTTCGGCGATGCCGTTGAGTACTTTGCCCAGCAGTTCTCGATGGCCTAGAAGCAGACAGAGGTGGTTTAAAAAAAAAAGAAAAAAAAATTAATCCTAATTCGCAGCACCTCTGCCTGCTTGTCGCCGAGGGCGCCCCCCCTGCGTCCGCCTCCGCCCCTGCGAAACCCTGGCAGCAGCCTCCATCTGGGAAGCAGGGTGCCGGACGTAAGGGAGGCGCCCAACCCACTCAGGGCTAGCTAGTCTACAAGCAAGCGTAAGGGCAAGCGGCCCTGAGATGGGCAGCCCAGGGAGAACAGGAGCTGCTCCGAGGGAGTTGGTGTCCGCACCCCTCCCTCACCCCCCCGGAGGAGGACCGGGGGCCCTGACTGGTGTCAATACTCTGCTGCTGGCTCTCCGGAGTCCAGCGGTACCCACGTTTTCAGAGCAGTTTCCTCTCTCCCTGGGCCCCAAGAGGGCCAGGTTGGCAGTGTGCGACGTCCCCGGGCCTTGTCACTTCTTTCCTCCCCTCCCTTCGCCAGGGTTCAGCAGTGTGGGCACTGAGAACGCCCCCGGGCCTTCTCACCCACACTCTGCCCCACCCTGGAATACTCAGACAACACTCAGGGCCGCCTCCGGGCCTCCCGAGTCGGGTCTGTCTATTCCGCCTCGCTGCCCCACCCCGGGTACGTCTGTGGTGCCGTTGGTCCCGCTTGTGCGGTCTCTGAGCTTCGGCCCCCAGGCCGTCTCGCTGGCTCATCCGTACCATCAGACTCGGCTACGCGATTCAGTTCGCTCACCGGCCTCCCAAGTACAAGGGCATCCTCTTCACCTCCGTGCGAAGCAGCGATGCTCAGGTCTTGCGGTCAGAGATCGATGTCCTACTGGCGAAGGACTCGGTCGAGCCGGTTCCTCCAGCCGATATGAAGGCGGGGTTCTACAGCCCCTACTTCATTGTACCCAAGAAAGGGGGTGGGTTACGGCCAATCTTGGACCTGCGTATCCTGAATAGCTCCCGTTCCGGATGCTAACGCAGAAACGCATCTTCGAATGCATCCGTCCCCAAGATTGGTTCGCAGCGATCGACCTGAAGGCTGCGTACTTTCATGTCTCTATCCTTCCTCGACACAGACGTTCCTACGTTTTGCGTTCGAGGGGAAGGCATATCAGTACAAAGTCCTTCCCTTCGGGCTGTCCCTGTCGCCTCGCGTCTTCACGAAAGTCGCAGAGACAGCCATTGTTCCGCTCAGAGAACGCGGCGTTCGTATCCTCAACTATCTCGACGACTGGCTCATACTCGCCCAGTCTCGGGAGCAGTTGTGTGAACACAGGGACATGGTGCTCAGTCACCTCAGCCTGTTGGGCCTTCGGGTCAACCGAGAGAAGAGCAAACTCTGTCAAACACACAGAGGATCTCTTATCTCGGTATGGAGCTGGATTCGGTCAGCCAGACTGCGCGCCTCACGGAAGAGCGGGTCCGGTCGGTGTTGAACTGCTTGAATTCGTTCAAGAGCAGGACAGCGGTCCCACTGAAATTTTTTCAGAGGCTCCTGGGGCATATGGCATCTACAGCCGCGGTAACGCCGCTCGGATTGCTTCATATGAGACCGCTTCAACACTGGCTCCATGGCCGAGTCCCGAGGTGGGCGTGGCAGAGCGGCCAGTACCGGGTCCCAGTGACTCCTTACTGCCGCCAAACTTTCAGCCCATGGTCCGACGCTTCGTTTCTCCGGGCCGGGGTGCCCTTAGAACAAGTGTCCAGGCATGCTGTGCTCTTCACGGATGCCTCCTCCACGGGCTGGGGGGCCACGTACAACGGGCATGCAGTTTCAGGTCTGTGGACGGGACCTCAATTGCATTGGCATATCAATTGCCTCGAGTTGTTAGCGGTACACTTGGCACTGCGCCGCCTCAAGGGGCCGCTACGTGGCAAGCATGTACTGGTCCGTACGGACAGCACTGCGGCCGTTGCGTACATCAACCGTCAGGGTGGTCTACGCTCCCGTTGCATGTTCCAACTCGCCCGCCACCTCCTCCTTTGGAGTCAGAAGCATCTGAGGTCGCTTCGTGCCATTAACATCCCAGGTGCGCTGAACCAGACAGCCGACGAGCTCTCTCGCCAGTCGACACCTCCGGGGAAGTGGCGACTCCATCCCCAGGCGGTCCAGCTGATATGGGACCTCTTCGGAGCCGCACAGGTAGACCTGTTTGCCTCTCCGGACTCGACCCATTGCCAGTGGTACTATTCCCTGACCGGGGGCACCCTCGGCACGGATGCACTGGCGCACAGCTGGCCCCGGGACCTGCGCAAATATGCGTTTCCCCCAGTGAGCCTTCTTGCACAGACCCTGTGCAAGGTCAGGGAGGACGAGGAGCAGGTCTTGTTAGTTGCGCCCTACTGGCCCAACCGGACCTGGTTCCCAGAACTAACTCTCCTCGCGACAGCCCCTCCTTGGCCGATTCCCCTGAGGAGGGACCTTCTTTCTCAGGGACGGGGCACTCTATGGCACCCGCGTCCAGACCTCTGGAAACTCCATGTCTGGTCCCTGGACGGGACGCGGAGGTTCTAGGTGGTCTACCACAGGCAGTGGTGGACACCATCTCTTCTGCTAGAGCCCCCTCTACGAGGCGCCTCTACGCTTTGAAGTGGAACCTGTTCGTTGAATGGTGCTCTTCCCACCGGGAAGACCCCCGAAGGTGTTCGGTTTGTGTCGTGCTTTCTTTCCTGCAAGATGGGCTGGAGCGAAGGCTGTCTCCCTCCACCCTCAAAGTGTACGTCGCAGCAATAGCGGCGTATCACGACGCAGTCGAAGGTAAGTCCTTGGGAAAGCACGACCTAATCGTCAGGTTCCTCAGAGGTGTGAGGAGGCTAAATCCTCCTCGTCCAAACTCGTTACCCTCTTGGGACTTGGCTCTAGTGCTCAGAGCACTTCAGAGCCCTCCCTTTGAGCCTTTGCAGTCTGTGGAGCTTAAAATCCTGTCAATGAAGACAGTGCTTCTGACGGCATTGGCCTCCATCAAGAGGGTAGGGGACCTGCATGCACTTTCGGTCAACGAATCGTGCCTAGAATTCGGGCCGGCCAACTCTCACGTTGTCCTGAGACCCCGGCCTGGATACGTGCCCAAGGTTCCTACCACTCCCTTCCGGGACCAGGTAGTGAACCTGCAAGCGCTGCCTTCGGAGGAGGCAGACCCAGCCCAGGCTTTGCTATGTCCCGTCCACGCTCTTCGCGCTTACGTCGACCGGACTCAAAGCTTTCGGACCTCAGAGCAACTCTTCGTCTGTTACGGAGGCCAGCAGAAGGGAAAGGCTGTCTCCAAGCAGAGGTTAGCCCACTGGATAGTGGATGCTATCGTCTTGGCTTACCAGTCCCAAGACGTGCCTTGCCCGTTCGGGTTGCGAGCACACTCAACAAGGAGTGTTGCTTCTTCCTGGGCGCTGGCTCAAGGCGCCTCGCTGACAGATATATGTAGAGCTGCGGGCTGGGCGACACCTAACACGTACGCTACATTCTATAGCCTCCGTGTAGAGCCGGTATCTTCCCGCATCCTCGCCCCCAGTGGCCAGTAGCGCTATGTGCCCGTTCTAAGTGTCGGCTTGCAACGCCACTCCCGCCCTCTGGGCCGGATACGTGCGTCTATTTTCTCCAGTTGTGTTCCCCGGAAACGGCTAACCCTGTCGAGCTCCTCCGTCACCCCTGCGGTGTCAGACGTTGCGGCCGTCTGACACCAGGTCTGCACCCGTATGCTTGTGAAACGTGTGTGTAGGCTGGGTTCCATATGTAGCGGTCCCCTCACGGCTACCCCATATGTGTATTCTTCCACGGTACCAGCTACCCTACTCGGCTAGCCCTGTGTCTTTCCCTTGACAGAGCCCGCTCTGTCGTCTCTGGGCGTGTTCTTTCCCCCCTGGAACCAGGTTGGAACCACCCCAGAGACTGCCATATGTTGCACTACCCTGCCAGGTTAGTCCTTATGCGTATTCTGCCACCAATCCTTCCACTGAAGGACGTGGCTCCGCAGCGTACCATCTCCCGAGACGGGCACGCTTTCCCAGCGTTATCCAATAGTCACACTGGGTGGGTCTTGCAGAAACAGCAGTGACTGACCTCCCTGCTTGGAGCCCTGACTTCCGTACCATCTAAGACGGTCCAGTGCACTCAAGCAGGACGCTGGAAGGGCCAGCGCCCTGGCGTTTTGGTAGGGATCCCAATTCATCGGTCAGTTCCGACGTACGTCGAACGTGACCGACTGAAAGGGAACGTCTCGGTTACGTATGTAACCCTCGTTCCCTGAAGGAGGGAACGGAGACGTACGTCCCGTCGCCAGGTGCTGTGCTTCCGCTAGGGGGCAGAGTCACTAGTTCGGCTCCTCAGCAGAAAAAAGCAATGATCAAGCATTCCACTTCCTTATTTATACCCGCGCTGCGGGGCGGTGCATGGAATGCGTTGATCGCATGCCAATCTCCATTGGCTCGTTTTTAATACACTCGAAGTAGATTGGTCTCTGAGATCAGATCCCAATTCGTCGGTCAGTTCCGACGTACGTCTCCGTTCCCTCCTTCAGGGAACGAGGGTTACATACGTAACCGAGACGATTTCTCTAGTGAGCTAACAGCTGTGGACTCTGAATGACTTCTTAGGCAAACGTGATTCTAGATGACATGTTTACAAGCTGTTTTATTGTCTTTCCGCGGTTGAAACACAGATGGAGCGATTACACGACATATGATACATTTCAGTAAGTTGTAATGTATCCTCCACATCCCTTAAGATATATTAATTTATGTTTATTCTTTAGGAAGAGATGATCGCGTTCACTCGCGCGCCACACGCTGCCGCTTGAAGTTGAACTGATACGCCTCTATCATCAGTCAGTCACATTAAAGAGCGTCAAAACGGCATTTATCGTTTGAATTTCGTGATAAAATGGACTGAATACTCAATATGTTCGTGTGGGAACTCGGATTGACGTGTGTTCCGCGCTTAAAACAAGCCGACTGTTAACGGTATTGCATTCATAACCGTTCGGTACACACGCGAACCGAACCGAACCGAACCGAAAGCCCTGTACCGAAACGGTTCAATACGAATAGGCCTATGTGTACCGTTACACCCCTACCCGTGAGATATTTTGTAACTTTTTTCTTAGTGCTGTTATAAAACAGATTAACAGATTATGTTAACAGATAACAGATGAAAAACAATAACTAGCCTAACTGTGGTGTTTTGACAGAAACTGTGGTTTTCTTATTTGCACTCACAAATTCATGTCATTATTCACATATCTTTCATTAGGCTTACATACTTTTTATTCATACTTTACTTTTGGAGGGCAAGTAAGTGACTGGAATGAGCCATTATGTGTCAGACTTGTTTTTGACATGTTTTCACAGCATACTTTACGGCTGCTTGATACTATTAATCCATAATTGCTCTGTAAACATTATTAACCTTTTTTTTCCCAACACTAATCCAGCCACAATACGATGTGTTGGCAGGTAAGAAATGTTTGTCCAGTTTTCAGCAGGTTGTCATAGACATCCTGGTTCAGTGAACAAATCAACTGCCTTAAGTACAAGTAAAACAGCTTGGAGGCAGGCAGTACACATGCAATGAGTACAAAACACATTTATCTACACTCAAATACCCTGGTGTTTTCTCTTTTTGTGCTGTAATTTAGCACTAAAAAAAGTAGGTAGAGAGACTAATAAAGGGACTATTGGGTCTTATGATCTAAGATCAAGCTTTTCTCATATCATGTGAATATGTGCTACAGGCAAAGTATAAGCTGAGAAAACAACATTCTTTCTCTTTCTCACACATGCAGGGAGACAGTAAAATAATTCACTTTTGAATTGCAATCACGCAAAGGTGTTTTTGATTAAAATGTAATGATGCAGATATACAGTGACAGACAAAAAATGGCAACACAGTAAACCAGGGGTTTTCAAACCTTATGATTCCTAGGACCCCCAAATATGATTAACCTTTATGAGTGACCCCCTTCCAAAAATCCATCTATTTTATGTACGAAAAAATATTTAAACTGTTAGATAAATAGTAAGTGTGACATTATAACTACAACATATTGTTTCCCAACTTAAATTGGCTATTCATTTTGGATGTATAAACCTGAAGAAGAACATTTTCAATTAAAAATGATTTGTATAAGCAACTTTTACAATAAATGTATATAAGCAGTGTTAAGAGAACTGCCTTACAACCCCAGTGAGCAAGATAAATGGGACTATAGTGAGAAACTCAATAAAGATACAAAGCAAACATATACAATTCTGGAATGTATAAGGCAAGCAACATTTAGAAATGAAACCGTTAGAATATTCTGTAGACTTTATCCTTTTTTGCTTTGTCTTTGTATTCTCTGAAATTTTCTGGGGACCCCTTAGAACCTTCTGGAGGACCCCTGGGGGTCCCCGGACCCCAGTTTGAAAACGCCTGCAGTAAACAACTGTCAGGTTAATCATTCCTTTGGTTTTGTTCAGTATACTGTAGAATGAAGACTGTTTTTTCCCCTTCTTCTTTTATATCATAATTATGGAAGCTTGTTTTCCGCCACAGAATAAACATTTTTAAAAGATAATTACAACTTTTTATCTCACAATTGCAAGTTTACATCTCGCAATTGAGTGATATAAAGTCGCAATTGAGTAAGTCACAATTGAGTGATATAAAGTCACAATTGAGTGTTATAAAGTCACAATTGAGTGATATAAAGTCACAATTGAGTGATATAAAGTCACAATTGAGTGATATAAAGTCACAATTGAGTGATATAAAATCACAATTGAGTGTTATAAAGTCCCAATTGAGTGATATAAAGTCACAATTGAGTGATATAAAGTCACAATTGAGTGTTATAAAGTCCCAATTGAGTGTTATAAAGTCACAATTGAGTGATATAAAGTCACAGTTGAGTGTTATAAAGTCCCAATTGAGTGATATAAAGTCCCAATTGAGTGTTATAAAGTCACAATTTAATGATATAAAGTCACAATTGAGTGTTATAAAGTCCCAATTGAGTGTTATAAAGTCCCAATTGAGTGTTATAAAGTCACAATTGAGTGATATAAAGTCACAATTGAGTGTTATAAAGTCCCAATTGAGTGTTATAAAGTCCCAATTGAGTGTTATAAAGTCCCAATTGCGAGTCAGAATTGTGACTAGGGTGAAGTCAGCTAAAATCGGCTATCAAATAAAATGGGTCAAATAAGGTTGTAGCATCATTTCTCTTAAAATCTTTACAGCCAATCACATTAACTGATCTTGCATTGTTGCTTCAACACTTGTTGACATATAACAATAGTTTTGATTGGAAGTTTTTTAAGGTGGGCAGGGAAGAGTGTTACATGAAGCTTGTCAGAGAAATAGTAAGGTAAGTGAGCCTGACATGGTACATTTCATCCATCATTAATAAGGGTACTAAAGCAATTATAAGTAACCAAGGTACACTGGGAAGCATATCCCAGTGAGGGAATGCCAAAATGCCTACCCGTGGGGAGGACTTAAGAGACACATATGAGCCGTTAGGGGCTGCATATGGAAGATCTCTAGGGTACCAGCCGAAGGTGGATTTTTAACCCTAGGGGTGGCGGGGACACGCCAAGGGAAGAAACCCGCTCACTGCGGAGACTTACGGTGAAATACACATGTGGGGGTCGCCGGAGGGAACCATGCACATGGGGCACCTGGCCGGACATGAGGGTCTGGGCTCGACCCGGCCCCTCGGGGGGGCGAGTACATAGTCGGACACTGGCTCCACTCGGAGATTGTAGAATCTGGCGAATGTGTTGGGTGTCGCCCAGCCTGCAGCTCTGCAGATGTCTGCTAGCGAGGCGCCATGCGCTAGAGCCCAAGAGGAGGCAACACTCCGGGTGGAGTGTGCCCTCACACCAAGGGGACATGGTCGGCCTTGCTGCTGGTAAGCCAACGCAATGGTGTCCACTATCCAGTGAGACAGCCTTTGCTTTGAGAGAGCACTTCCCTTCCGCTCTCCACCATAACAGACAAAGAGCTGGTCTGAGGTCCTGAAACACTGCGTCATGTCTACGTAGGCGCGGAGGGCGCGTACTGGACAGAGCAATGCCAAGGCTGGGTCTGCCTCCTCCAAAGGCAGCGCTTGCAGGTTCACCACCTGGTCCTTAAACGGAGTGGTGGGAACCTTTGGCACATATCCAGGCCGGGGTCTCAGGATCACGTGAGAGTTAGCCGGCCCAAATTCCAGGCACGCTTCGTCAACCGAAAATGCCTGCAGGTCCCCGACCCTCTTGACTGAGGCCAATGCTGTCAGCAGAGCCGTCTTCATAGACAGAAACTTAATATCAACCGACCGCAAAGGCTCAAAGGGAGGTCTCTGCAGAGCAGTTAACACTACTGCGAGGTCCCAAGAGGGTACGAGAGGAGAGCGAGGAGGATTCAGTCTCCTAGCTCCCCTCAGAAACCTGATGACCAGGTCGTGCTGACTTACCTTTTTGTTCTCCAAGAGATCGTGGTGGGCAGATATTGCGGCCACATATACCTTGAGGGTGGAGGGAGACAGCCTTCACTCCA
Organism: Gobio occitaniae; assembly: GCA_033150135.1. NCBI lineage: Eukaryota > Metazoa > Chordata > Actinopteri > Cypriniformes > Gobionidae > Gobio > Gobio occitaniae. Next base: position 39,524 of record JARQWZ010005483.1, read on the forward strand.
GCCCCTCTTGGAGAAACTCAAGCACGGACCCGATCGGGCATTTCCAGGGGTCTTCTTGGCGGGAAGAGCACCAGGTGACGAAGAGGTTCCACTTCAACGCATAGGCATGCCGAGTGGACTCTGCCCTAGCGGAAGTGATGGTGGCGACCACCGTAGGTGGTAGGCCACTCAAACCTGCCGCGTCCCGTCTAGGAGCCACACGTGGAGGCTCCAAAGGTCGGGACGCGGGTGCCAATGGGTGCCCCGTCTCTGAGTAAGGAGGTCCGGTCTCAGAGGAATAGGCCAGGGAGGGGCTGTCGCAAGGAGTATGAGTTCGGGGAACCAGGTCCGGCCGTGCCAGTACGGGGCGACCAAAAGGACCTGCTCCTTGTCCTCCCTGATCTTGCACAGAAGCTGTGCGAGTAGGCTCACTGGGGGGAACGCATATTTGCGTAGGCCCCGCGGCCAGCTGTGCGCCAGTGCATCCGTGCCGAGCGTGCCCTCGGTCAGGGAATAATACAGGCTGCAGTGGGAAGAGTCGTGGGAGGCAAACAGATCTACCTGTGCGTCACCGAACTGTTCCCAAATCAGCTGAACCGTCCGGGGATGGAGTCTCCATTCTCCCGGGAGAGGCTGAAACCGCGAGAGCTCGTCGGCTGCGTGGTTTAGGACTCCCGGAATATGGACAGCACGAAGGGACCTCAGGCGCTTCTGACTCCATGGGATGAGATGGCGGGCGAGTTGAGACATACGGCGGGAGCGTAGACCGCCCTGGTGGTTGATGTACGCTACTACGGCCGTGTTGTCTGTCCGGACAAGCACATGTTGGCCCTTCAGCAACGCTCGGAAGCGGTGCAGGGCGAACCATACTGCCAGCAACTCGAGGCAATTGACATGCAGAAGGCGCTGGGGTCCTGTCCAGGAGCCCGCGGCTGCTTGTCCATTGCACATGGCACCCCAGCCCGTGGCAGAGGCATCCGTCGATACGACAACATGCCTGGAAACTCGTTCTAAGGGCACACCGGCCCGTAGAAAACTGAGGTTCGACCACGGGGTGAGTGTCTGTAAGCAGGCCCGAGTCACTTGGACCCGGAGCGTGCCAGACTGCCATGCCCATCTCGGGACTCGATCGCGAAGCCAGTGCTGAAGCGGTCTCATATGAAGCAATCCGAGCGGCGTCACCGCGGCTGCAGATGCCATATGCCCCAGGAGCCTCTGAAATAGTTTCAGTGGAACCGCACTCTTGCTCTCGATTTGTCGGAGGCAAGTCAGCAGAGACAGCACGCGCTCGCTCGAAAGCTGCGCGTACATGGCGACCGAGTCGATCTCCATACCGAGAAAAGAGATCCTCTGCACGGGGCAAAGTTTGCTCTTTTCCCAGTTGACCCGAAGGCCCAGACGGGCTAAGTGGTGGAGAGCCAGATCTCTGTGTCCGCAAACCTGCTCTCGAGAGTGGCCCAGTATGAGCCAGTCGTCGAGGTAGTTCAGGATGCGGACCCCGTGCTGCCAAAGGGGCGCAAGGGCTGCCTCGGCGATCTTCGTGAAGACGCGAGGGGACAGAGATAACCCGAATGGGAGAACCGCGTACTGGTATGCCCGCCCCTCGAAAGCAAACCGTAGGAACGGTCTGTGTCGAGGAAGGATGGAGACATGGAAGTAGGCGTCCTTCAGGTCGATCGCTGCAAACCAATCGAACGGACGAACGCAATCGAAAAGGCGTTTCGCAGTCAACATCTTGAACGGAAGCCGGTGAAGGGATCGGTTCAAGATGCGAAGGTCCAGGATTGGTCGTAACCCACCGGTTTCCTTGGGTACAATGAAGTAGGGGCTGTAGAACCCCGACCTCATCTCGGCCGGAGGGACAGGCTCGATCGCACCCTTCGCCAGTAGAGTGGCAATCTCCGCACGCATGACGGGGGCATGGGCCCCGGTCACGGTATAGCGGACTCCCCTGTAGCGGGGAGGAGCCTGCGCGAACTGAATCGCGTAGCCGAGCCTGATGGTCCGGGCAACCCAGCGGGACAGCCCCGGAAGCTGAAGCCAGGCTTCCAGAGACTGCACCAACGGGGTCATACGGACGACAGACGTACCCTGGGTGGGGCAGCGAGGCAGCGTTACCGGCGCGGACAAGGGAGGCTGTTGGGCGTCCCGGGGTCGGAGCACGGTTAACGGCTGCGCCCTGACAGAGGAGACCAGGGAAGGACTCGCGTTCCACTGGGGTCTGCTCTGCCAGGGGGCTGGCGACAGAGAGGGACGAGAGTGGCGAGACCCGAAGGTGGCGCGCACCGTCATCACCGGTCTCTGGGTCCCCAGAGACAGGAACATGAGTTCTTCCCAAGCGCCGCTAGCCCGGGGGCCAGCAGCGGAAGGATTTTCCCCCGGCCCTCCACCGGGGGAAGGAGAGGCCCTGCTACCATCCCCTGGGAAGAACTGGAACCCATCTCTGAGTTGTCCACCTCCAGCCTGGCGTTTAACCAGTCTGGGGAGCGGACTGGGCGACATCCTCAACCACCTCCACGGCGCGGCCCAGGTGAAGGCTGCTGCTGGGGCCGGGCGGGAAGAGGGAGGGCGCCCTCGGCGGCGAGCGGACTGAGGCGACTGAGCCGGCGGCTGGTGCAGCAGCTGGCCGCCGGGGCAGTACGTGTTACAGCCTCAGTCTGCTCTGGGGCGGCCGAGAACTGTTGGGCGCAGTTCTCAGCCGTGCCGCCGAAGAGGCCAGCCTGGGATATGGGTGAGTTTGAGGAGGCGGGCTCGCTCAACGTCCTCCACATCACCAGGTAAGGCCAGGTGTTCTCCCGGACCACAGCTGTGGACATCGCCCGACCCAGGGAGCGTGTGGCCACCTTCACCGCCCGGGGGCGGGGTCAGTTGCGGCACGCAGCTCAATGAAGAGCCCTGGGTCGGCTCCACCCTTGTGCATGTGCAAAGGGGCGGCGGCCTGCCCGTAGCTCTGCGGGACCACGCCACCGAAGTAGACGAGCCCACAGGCTTTGGGAGGGTGCTTAGGACAGCCACACCACGCCACGTCAAAGCCCCCTGTGGACACCGTAGTGCGCAACAGAGAGTTCAACAGTGGGGGGGGAGGGGGCCCCAGTGTACCCTAGGCCGCGGCCCCATCAAGGGCAGAGAAGGCGGAGGAGGCCACCAAACGGTCACGGGAAGCACGGGGACTTCCGGGACCGCGTGATCTCCTCATGCACCCCGGGAGCGAAAGGCATTGGGGGCGGGGCCCAACAGCTGTCGGGTGCCGCCCTCAAAAACCAATCGCGCAACCACGAGCACCCGCGACTGGGCGGAGTTCCACACCAGCGCGAGACTCGCGGCTGCCCGAGATAACATGGCTGTCAACTTTAGGTCAGATCAGGCAGTGCTGACACACCCGGAGGCGGAGCACAACCTAATCGTCATCCCCAAAAGGACTCCAGCCCACCTTGGGATGCGGCGATCGACATCTCACTGCTATCCGGAGCGTGAACTGAACGAACGGGCGTCAGAGACGGGCCGTAGATTCAATCCAACACTCGCGGGAGCGATGTATAAGAGGGGGGCGTGGCCCGAGGAATGAACGTCGGGGTTCTTAATACCACAGCACCGCCCTCAGGTCACCCTGGCCACCAGCCAAAGTACCATCTCACTCGGGGACGGTAGATTGGGGTGTGGCAGAGGGGACTCTCTCTCCTCACGGAGATCATTGAGTCTCGACCGCGACATCGCGATGGTCACGCCCCCGCAATGGAAACGTGACACATCCGCAAACACTGCCCGAACGTGCTGAAGCCCAAACACGCTCGAGCAGTGAATGCGCCCATAGACAGCAGCGGAAAATCGATCGCACCCGGAAGTGCACGGGCGAGCCGTCTTGAAAAAGACGTGCCACGCGCAAGTTCTTTTTGTGAGAGGAAAGCCTCGCAGTCGATGCCGAAGCGCCCAGGGAAACACACACCAGCTGTCAAACGGACCACTGCGCAGATCAGCAGGCAGGAAGTATGCGATCACTGGAACGCGCCGTTACACCAACACCGACTGGAAAGCTGCTCGTCTCGAAGAAGCTGACAGAGTCTCAGAAGGCTGTAGGAGTGAAGAGGTAGGTTCTCTTGGCTCCGAAAGCAGAACATAATGCGATATTGCCTCGTACTTCCTTATATACTCACGCGGTGAGGCGGAGTTACGTATGCAAATTCCGCATGCCCCATGGCATTGGCACGCCATTGGGCGTTTTCTCAAAACTCGAAGTTGATAGGCTTCTAAGCGAAACCCCCATTCGTTAGTCACTAACGTTACGTCGTAGTGACTGAACGAAAGGGAACATGAGATCACCAACAGTATTTTAGTATTTCAATATTTCTCCAAGTTTTATTTTTGACTGCTAGCACTAAAAATACAGCCATGTTATTTGAGAAAGCAACCAATAATCTGGTAACATTTATGACAACCATTCTGTAGAGGTTTTCCTGTGGTTAGTTAAAAAAGGTTGCAAAGCATTGTACATTAACAATTTTTCGTAAAAAAAAAAAAAAAAAAAAGAGTTCTTTCTTTTCAAGACGCATTCAATGTTTTAATTTCAATGGATGTTTTCTCTGTAAAAAGAATACACTTCAGAAATCAGAATTGAGTCACTCACAATTTTCACCACTGGTTATTTAAAAAAATAAACCTGATTTAAATATAAATCTGATGTTTTATGAAAGTTATTTGCTATACATGGACTAAAATTTGAAATCGCCATGTAAGAACACATTACATTAAAATATGCACTTCAATAAGCCGACAGAAAGCAGGTTAATGCGTTTACATGCTGAGCGAAATCAATGGGACAAAAATCTAGCAGTGACGATCGGTTAATGCCTAATGCACTTTGAAGCCTGGCAAACAATCAAGCTAAATTAAGTGTTTCCAGCAGATGGCACCACTAGCTCGTGCAGCGCTAACAGAATACGTACTATTTGTACATATATTAGAAAATGTAATATTCTGCAGTCATCATACAATAACCAGCAACAACCCCCAAAGCGTGCTTGTCTCTCACTCTAGGCTGGTCACTATCATGGTTGATTTGACGGGAGTCACACGCGTGACGCATGGAGTCACAGGACTGATTATTCGCCTTAGCCAATCATGTTGACAGGAAAAAATAAACATAATAGCGTAGCGATGGCAGGTTTAGGGAAAATAGCGCAGTAAAAGTACCGATACAGCACTTAAAGTGTACTCGAATAAAAGTAAAAGTACACTGTTTTTAAACTACTTAATGAAGTACAATTCCTGAGGAAAAACTCCTCAATTACAGTAACGATAGTATTTGTAATTCGTTACTTTACACCACTGATAGCACATAACTCTGGCACAATGGCGGTATAAACATACAAATCTATTGGTAATAGCCTACAATATGTGTTATATGATTAAACATGTCATAGTTTTCAAACACCTCCGTCTTCACAGTCCACACTACGACGCGAAGACCGTGTTTTCAAAATTATCCGCTTTGGAGCGTTTTCAAAAAGCTACGTTTTCGTTGAATTAAAACGCCATCTCAGTGTGGACAGAAGGCCAAAACGGTGAGAGGAAGATATTGCGTATTCGTGTGGACATGGCCTAAGTTCCTCTTGTTCACTCAGTCTTTGTCTAGTCACTGGTATGTAAGGTTGTGTTCCCTCTGTTGCCTGTCTGCATGTTCCTGAGAAGTTTAGATTAAAGTTTGTTTGATTATTATCTTCTGAGTCTTCAGCCTGTTCCTGGTTCATCCAAACGTTACATTTATGTGAGTGTAACTGATTTAAAAATATTTTTCTAAGTAGGCTATATTTGATTTATTTAGGGGTAAAATGTGTTTAGGGAAATCGAATTAAAATTGGACTTTTAAATACAGTATTTCCAAAAGCGCAGTATGTGTGGCAATGCATCAAACCAGCCAATCATTTTGAGCAAGAAGTGATCTTAACCTTTCTCAAAGTGTCCTCACAAGTTAAGAACACTTTCCACATGCTGGAGAAACTAGTGGACCTCCCCAGTGGGACAGCTATGAAGGTCAATGCATATTATCCTACAAATATTTAATGTCAAGGGGTCAATTGTCTACCACCAGCTGACCGTGTTTGATGAGGTCAACATCTGATCAACAGTGACATCCTGAAGAACAAACTATTTTCTTTTTGCAAAGAGCAGTAAATTGCAAGAATTCCTCACGCCAAAGTTAGGACAAAGGTTATGAAGGCAAAATAGAGTTTAGTCCCTAGAGAATATAATTACATTTTGTCATGTTTCCTCATGTCTCTCTTTTTTCTGTCCCTTTCAATTTCACTCAAACATATTGTCCACATGTAACCTTGTCTCTTCTTTAGACCAACTCCCACTGAACCCCATGAAAAAGCCCCATGAGACTTTTTTCTTCTTTCAAATCACCATCATTCTCATTGTTTTAATGCTGACAATGAAAGGAGGGGGTTTGTTACTCTGAGCATTTGTTTCGTAGATGCCTTCATACAATAACAGCAAATACAATTACTGTATATTTTCATCAAACAAATGGTGAGAAAAAGAGACTTACTGACCCCGAACTTTTGAACGGTATTGTACACAAAGATGTGCTAGTAATTGACTAGTCTGTGCAAGCCCTATTATTGCATTAATTGTCATGTACTAAGAATTAATAATTGTCTTAGGTCATTTATTAATCTAGAGTAAGGTTCATTTAGAAATATAAGACTGTTCGTTGATCATTTGTATGTACAGTATACACTCACCTAAAGGATTATTAGGAACACCTGTTCAATTTCTCATTAATGCAATTATCTAATGAACCAATCACATGGCAGTTGCTTCAATGCATTTAGGGGTGTGGTCCTGGTCAAGACAATCTCCTGAACTCCAAACTGAATGTCAGAATGGGAAAGAAAGGTGATTTAAGCAATTTTGAGCGTGGCATGGTTGTTGGTGCCAGACGGGCCGGTCTGAGTATTTCACAATCTGCTCAGTTACTGGGATTTTCACGCACAGCCATTTCTAGGGTTTACAAAAAATGGTGTGAAAAGGGAAAAACATCCAGTATGCGGCAGTCCTGTGGGCGAAAATGCCTTGTTGATGCTAGAGGTCAGAGGAGAATGAGCCGACTGATTCAAGCTGATAGAAGTGCAACTTTGACTGAAATTACCACTCGTTACAACCGAGGTATGCAGCAAAGCATTTGTGAAGCCACAACACACACAACCTTGAGGCGGATGGGCTACAACAGCAGAAAACCCCACCGGGTACCACTCATCTCCACTACAAATAGGAAAAAGAGGCTACAATTTGCACGAGCTCACCAAAATTGGACAGTTGAAGACTGGAAAAATGTTGCCTGGTCTGATGAGTCTCGATTTCTGTTGAGACATTCAGATGGTAGAGTCAGAATTTGGTGTAAACAGAATGAGAACATGGATCCATCATGCCTTGTTACCACTGTGCAGGCTGGTGGTGGTGGTGTAATGGTGTGGGGGATGTTTTCTTGGCACACTTTAGGCCCCTTAGTGCCAATTGGGCATCGTTTAAATGCCACGGCCTACCTGAGCATTGTTTCTGACCATGTCCATCCCTTTATGACCACCATGTACCCGTCCTCTTATGGCTACTTCCAGCAGGATAATGCACCATGTCACAAAGCTCGAATCATTTCAAATTGGTTTCTTGAACATGACAATGAGTTCACTGAACTAAAATGGCCCCCACAGTCACCAGATCTCAACCCAATAGAGCATCTTTGGGATGTGGTGGAACGGGAGCTTCGTGCCCTGGATCTGCATCCCACAAATCTCCATCAACTGCAAGATGCTATCCTGTCAATATGGGCCAACATTTCTAAAGAATGCTTTCAGCACCTTGTTGAATCAATGCCACGTAGAATTAAGGCAGTTCTGAAGGCGAAAGGGGGTCAAACACAGTATTAGTATGGTGTTCCTAATAATCCTTTAGGTGAGTGTATTTTGGAATTGACCTTAAATAAGAGTAATAAATGCGATTTCAGTGTAATTTCATAGCTTTTGCATTCTCAAATGTTACCACGCAAAATTATATTGTACCAAGTGTTACCATTGAGTAAAATTTTGTTACTGCTTTCCTCTGACATAGTCAAAACTAATATTAATGAAGCTTAACATTTCTGTTTTACCACAAAACAGACGTGCACATATGCACAAATTACTCTGTTGACATTTCTAGTAACGTTTCTGTTGAGGTCAATGACACCAATAAAACATCATAGAAAAATACAATCAAATAAATTTAAAACAAACATCTTGCATGAGTGCATGCATTCAGAGAGTCATATCGTCTGAAAATTTATGTTTTGTGTTTTATATTAACATCACGTAACAACGACAGTAGAAGCGTGTTATGAAATCGCAATTTTGTTCATAATCAGTTCTCGAAATATTCAGAAAAGTCATGAAATATCAGTGACAGTGGCCTTGGGGGGCTCTCAGACCCCAAGCAGAACATGGGAGTTAAAGCATGCCCTGAGAATCCACTGTAAAAGAAATACAGTAATAGAAAACAACAACAAATAATCCTTTCATATCCATCTTGCATGTGTGGTTTCAGGGAAAGGAGAAAGGCTTTTAACGTAGAGGGCTTGTAGGTATTCTCAGTACTACACAGAAGTCAGGCTTTTTGCCTGCTGTGCAATAGCTGAATTCTGTGCTTGTACTACACAAACACTGCTGCTTATTGTTGCATTCTGGGACATTGACCTGAGGCCCCTCCCATTTTAGTTTATATGTGTGTGTTTGCGTGCGTGAATATCATGTGAGTTCTCACAGATTGAAGCTAAAGGCAGAGGATGCCAGCCCTCGAGTCTTAGTGGAGGACTATACTATAAGACTGTGTGTGTGTGTGTGTGTGTGTGTGTGTGTGTGTGTGTGTGTGTGTGTGTGTGTGTGTGTGTGTGTGTGTGTGTGTGTGTGTGTGTGTGTGTGTGTGTGTGTGTGTGTGTGTGTGTGTGTGTGTGTATCAACCGCTTTAACATCTTGTGTGGTCTGCATTTTGTCAATATATGTTAATATTATTTTACTAAGACCGTCACTCTTCAGTTCTGTTTGATGTAGTGAATCATGTGGCATAGAAGCAGTAAGGGTGGCCCAAGTCAAGTCCGGGCATGATGTCAATGTTTATAATATCTTACAATCTTCACACCTTATAGTCACATTTAGCAGAGTTGTGCGATAATATGCACTCACCTGCCACTCTATTAGGTACACCTGTTTACCTGCTCATTAACGTAAATTTCTAATCAGCCGATCACATGGCAGCAACTCAATGCATTTAAGCATGTAGACATGGTAAAGACGAACTGCTGAAGTTCAAACTGGAATGAGGAAGAAAGGTGATTTAAGTGACTTTGAACGTGGCATGGTTGTTGGTGCCAGACGGGCTGGTCTGAGTAGCCTATTTCAGAAACTGCTGATCTACTGGGATTATCACGCACAACCATCTCTAGGGTTTACAGAGGACAGAAAAAGAGAAAATATGAGTGGCGGATATGTGGGCGAAAATGCTTTGTTGATGCCAGAGGACAGAGGAGAATGGCCAGAGCTGATAAAAAAAAAGCAACAGCAACTCAAAATAACCACTCGTTACAACCGAGGTCTGCGGAAGAGCCTCTCTGAACACACAACATATCGAACCTTGAAACAGAAGACCACACCGGTGACACTCCTGTCAGCTAAGAACAGGAAACTGAGGCTACAATTCGCACGGGCTCACCAAAACAATAAAGGATTGGAAAAATGTTGCCTGGTCTTATGAGTCTCGATTTATGCTGCGACATTCAGATGGTCAGAATTTGGCGTAAATGACATGAAAGCATGGATCCATCCTGCCTTTTATCAACGGTTCAGGCTGCTGCTGGTGGTGTAGTGGTGAGGGGGATATTCTCTTAGTACACTTTGTACCAATTGAGCATTGTTTAAACTTATATTAAAGCTTATAGTTTTGTTGCTGACCATGTTCATCCCCTTCTGATGGTAGTGTAGCCTACCCATCTTCTGATTGCTACATCCAGCAGGATAACGCGGAATGTCACAAAGCTCAAATCGTAATGCGATCATGTCAATATGGACCAAAATCTTCCAGCAACTTGTTTAATAAATTCCACGAAGAATTAAAGGGTTAGTTCACCCAAAAAATGAAAATAATGTTATTTATTACTCACCCTCATGCTGCCTCAAGACCTCCGTTCATCTTCGGAACACAAATGAAGATATTTTTATTGAAATCCGAAGGCTCAGTGAGGCCTGCATAGCCAGCAATGACATTTCCTCTCTCAAGATCCATTAATGTACTAAAAACATATTTAAAGGGACATTTCAGCGCTGGGAAGATGAATGTGTATTTAAACGGGGTCATTTATGTGGTAGAAATGTGAAATAATTTTTGAATTTGGTGCCTTCTAGACTGAGAAAAGACAGAAAATTTATTTTTGTCTCATGTGGATGAAAGACAACAACTCCCAGAATGGACTTGCTTCGCTGCCCTACGAGGCCACTCCCTACACCGCCCCCAGCGTCGTTTTGATCTTCATAATAATACAATCATTTCGTTCAGTTTGAGAATAAACACTACAATTAAAAACTGAACGTGTCTTTTCAATAAAGTGTGAGTAAAGTCTCAGGACAAACGCAGCTGCAGGAGTCAGATTTCATTCATCACGAGAGCGAAGAGCTAAGCAGAGCTGAGGTGAGCGGCAGTCATTCTCAGCGCGTGTCCAGTCTGGCGCGTTTTCTGATCGCATATGGAAGCTAAACTTTCATAGGAATTCATTGAAAAGTTGAAACACACACTTTGCTCCGCAACGCTCCGGTTATGAATGCCCGAGGCCAAGCCGAGCGCATTTACATTCTGTGAGTGAGATGAGATCTCTCCCCTGTGGGTGGGTTGAAAACATGCGGAACAGCTCCCTTTACTGGCAGTAGTTTTTAGCCTCTGGAAAAAAAATCCTCCGATGATGCAAAATGACGATATTTGTGTCATCAGAGGATTTTTTTCCAGAAATAAAATGCATAATTCTCTCGTCTCAGGGGGATATGAGGGGGGAAAGTACCATAGTTCAATATACTACGGGGTTTCTACTGATACAAAGCTTAATGCTAAATCGCTGAAGTTACCCTTTAAATCAGTTCATGTGAGTACAGTGGTTCAATATTATAAAACAACGAGAATATTTTTGGTGCGCCAAAAAAACTAAATTACGATAGCCAATTTCAAAACACTGCTTCATGAAGCTTTGGAGCGTATCGAATCATGATTTAGATCGCGTGTCAAACTGCCAAAATGCTGAAATCACGCAACTTTGGCAATCCAAACTGCTGATTCGATACGCTGATTCATAACGCTCCGAAGCTTCATTAAGCAGTGTTTTGAAATCGGCCATCACAATATAAGTCGCTTTTTTTGCGCACCAAAACTATTCTTGTCGGTTTATAATATTAATATTGAACCACTGTACTCACATGAACTGATTTAAATATCCGAAGATGAACGGAGGTCTTACGGGTGTGGAATGGCATGAGGGTAATAAATGACATTATTTTCATTTTGGGGTGAATTAATGAGAGAGCTGTGTTGATTTTTAAATTACATTTTGCAATGATAAACAACCCAGCAAGCAATTTTGCGTTTAAAAGACGTCTAATAGCTGTCCAAAACACAGCCCTGATGTCTAGGCTAAAACAAGGACAAATTTGGGTTGTCATTGAAAATTTAACAGACATCTAACCATAGCCTAAGAATAGACTAGTCATCTAGAACATGAAAGAACATGGCAAAGAAATTAAACCAAACACCTTGTAATCACTGCTGACTTTGCTTACATGATGGAATATCATATCAATATCATCTCGCAAGTTATTTTGGCAAAAACGACATGTAACCAAATTCAAGGTTAAGTCAGTTACTCATAGCCGGACTGTATCGCGAGTGGACTATAGTTAACCTAGTAAATATCTTTACATGAGTACTGTTTCCAGATAAAGTTGGATTAGATTAGATTAGATTAGATTAGAACTTTATTGTCATTACACAAGTACAAGTACAAGGCAACGAAATGCAGTTTAGGTCTAACCAGAAGTGCAATAGCAGCAAGTGCAGGATATACAATGGTTGCATAAGTGCAGGACATGGAAATATACTGAATATATATAAATATGTATAAATAGAGAGATGGTTATTACTATAAACAGAACTGAATTTACAGGTGAGTATGTACAGTGAATTAATATACAGATGGCTATTACTATAAACAGAATTTACAGGTGAATATGTACTATGAATATAATATACAGATGGCTAGTACTTTAAAAATAATTTTTTACAGTTAGAGGTATACAATAATATGTTAGGCAAGATGAGGAATATAGCAGTGGATTAAGGTAGTGCAATAAATTATGGACAGAGCTATCCGAAAAAAAGTGTAAAAGTGCAGTGGAAAGTGGTTGCATATTACAGTTAGAAGTACGGTGCAAAATGCAAATGTAAACAGTTGGTACTATAAATACAGTCGGCAGTGCAAATGAGCATAATCCAGTTAAGATATGGTAGTGCAGAATGCATAAGTAAACAGTTGTTACTGTAATAAACAGTCGGTAGTGCAAATAACAAAGTGAAGGCAGATGTGAGGTAGGAGAGTTAGCAGTTTATGAGGGAAGTGGATCAACGGGGGTTTGAGTTCAGTAAAGAGACAGCTCTGGGGAAAAAACTGTTCTTTAGTCTGCTGGTCCTGGTCCGGTGGATCCTGAAACGCCTGCCGGAGGGCAGGAGAGAAAACAGTCTGTGTGCTGGGTGAGAGGAGTCCTTGAGGATGCTGCGAGCTCGATGCAGACAGCGTTTCCTCTGGATGTGCTCGATGGCAGGTAGTGGAGTCCCTGTGATGCGCTGGGCAGTTTTCACCACCCGCTGCAGTGCCTTGCTCTCCGCAACAGAGCAGCTCCCATACCACACTGCCACACAGTTGGTCAGGATGCTTTCTATTGCGCAGCGATAGAAGTTCACCAGGATAGCCGAGGAGAGCTGATTCTTCCTCAGTGTCCTCAGGAAGAAGAGGCGCTGGTGAGCCTTCTTGACCAGGCTGGAGGTGTTGGTCGTCCACGACATGTCCGCCGAGATGTGGATCCCCAGGAACTTGAAACTGGAGACACGCTCAACAGCCATTCCATTGATGTGGATGGTGTCGTGTGTGCCTCTTGACTCCTTCCTGAAGTCCACGATGAGCTCCTTCGTTTTGTTGGTGTTGAGGAGCAGGTTATTATCAGCGCACCATGTGGCCAGGTGCTGGATCTCCTCCCTGTAGGCAGTCTCATCGTTGTTGCTGATGAGCCCAATCACCGTAGTGTCGTCCGCAAACTTGACGATGGAATTAGATCCATACACAGGCTTGCAGTCGGCGGTGAAGAGGGAGTAGAGAAACGGGCTTAGCACACAGCCCTGTGGTACGCCAGTGTTGAGTGTGATGGATGTGGAGCAGGTGGATCCTGATCGAACATTCTGGGGTCTGTCAGTTAGGAAGTCCAAAATCCAGTTACACATTGAAGTGTTGATGCCCAGGTCTCCAAGTTTGGCTATTAATTTGGTTGGGATGACAGTGTTGAATGCTGAGCTGAAGTCAACAAACAGCATGTGTGCATAAGTGTTCTTATGGTCCAGATGGGTGAGCACAGAGTGCAGTGCCATGGAAACGGCATCCTCTGTGCTCCTATTGCTGCGGTAGGCAAACTGGTGTGAGTCCAATGTGGATGGTAGAGAGTCTTTTAGGTGTTCTAGGACCAGCCGCTCAAAGCACTTCATAACGATGGGTGTGAGTGCTACAGGGCGGTAGTCATTAGGGCACCTCGGGCTAGAGTGTTTCGGCACTGGCACAATGGAAGTGCGTTTGAAGCATGTTGGTACAGCTGCTTGGGCAAGAGACAGGTTGAAAATGTCCGTAAAAACCCCAGCGAGCTGCTCCGCACATGCCCTGAGAACACGACCTGGGATGTTGTCTGGTCCAGCAGCCTTGTGTGCGCTGATCCGGCTCAGTGCCTTGCAGACATCTGTGGTGGAGAGTGTGATTGGTGGGTCAGCTGAGGGTTTGAGCTTGGTGGCAGTTTCTCTGTTGTCTCTTTCAAAACGAGCATAAAAGTAATTTAGCTCGTTCAGGATATACTTATATCCAACTTTATATACATAGCTGTGCTTTAATATAGTTTACATTTTGCAATGTCAAGCAATTGAGATTTGCTATATTTTTTTGTTTCGTTATATAAAGTAATGCTCGATTCCTGGCTCCTTTTATACTATCCCAATATAAGCAAAATGCAAATGAAACAAATGATTTTGCATACTAAAGCTGCAGTTGTTTAAGTTGTTTAGCATTAGACAGACAGAATGGCATCTAAAATGTAAAGATTCAGTACTTTCTTTGCTCAGAGCCAAGCAATAATTCTGCTGCAGCGATGCCTGTGCTGAGATGAGCTTTCAGTTTGGCTTCATCATCACATCCTCTTTTCTCTCATCCATCTCAGACAACAAACCAAGTTCTAACCCTGAGATCTTCATTTTTCGTCTTCTTTTTTTTTACCCGTTGACCTTTGTTTCCCCCTTTTTCCTTCGTTTTGAGGTCTTCCAACTTCTTTGCAAAATATTTTGACGCCTTTCAGCTTTTTGGAGATTTCTCCTCTTAGCAAAACTGCTTCTCTTCATATTCCAGTTTCAAAACTTTTAGTCTGGCTGTAACAAATACGTTCTGTTCATCTGAAACTGTCGACACCATCCAGATATGCTCAATATTTCTTAGTTGCAGAGAGAATCTCCACCATGCAAAACAACATTTCAGCTGTAATATGAAGGAAAGTGCTTCTTTTATATCCTTAATTAAATAAGGAGAAAATCTGATTTGCTAATTCATTTTAGGTTTGGCCAATTCAATGTCAAAATATTTAGCGTAGGCATATTTTGAGGAATGCGTGTCAGATTTACGCATCTTGAGCATATGTAGCTTGCAGACATGTTTTGAAATGGCATCCTTGTCTGACTGAAGCCAGATAAAGAAACTCAGCATGGTGTTGAGAGAACGCCATTTCTCATAAAGATCACCATGACAGTTTTACAGCGGAGAAATTGTTTTCTGAACCCCCACGTATGGGAACTGACAGGATTGGCAATTGTGAAAATGGGAGAGTTTAGTCATGTTGGAAAGGAAACACAATCAAAGGAAGCAAGAATTGTGCTATCACACATCTGTGCTTGTACCGTGTTCAGCTAGTTTTTGCTAAATGCATGAATCAACGTTATCGGGCTCATCAGCCATTATGTGTGAAAATTTCTGGCAATAGCCTGCAATATCGTTCATTTATGTCATGCCATTTTTATGTACTGTAAGTGATGTGTGTGAAAGTGATTGATTAACAGCCTACGTAGTGGCTCTGGTTTTTATTAATGATTATCTTATTAACAGTTTTTTTGTGTTTTTCCCCCTAATCCTTAGCCTGAGGTCGTCATACTCAGATTCTAGTCAGAATATGAGTCTGATACTGCTCCATTGGGCTGTGATTATGGGGCGTTTTCAACCGAACCAGGAAAGAAAATGCTTCTGCACTCAATTGGATAGACCAACAACCAATCAGAGCAACGAAGTAAGTGACGCATGTTTAGCAGCGCAATGAATCTGAATCTGAATCTAATGTTAGCTTCACTTCCTGTCTTCCGAGACACCTTCATCTGATCGATTTTTGAAGGCAACATATATGTATCCTTCGCCTTTGATATCCCACAATCCTGTGCGTTCCATTCTGTGACAGTTGAGCTGAAAAAAAAAAAGATGGCGTCCGAAAGTTGCGTTTACTGGTCAGTTTTTTTTACCAACATTTTAGCCTTCTGATGTCATTTCTAGCGAGAAATTACTAATGTAGTATTTAAATATTTGTTTAGTTCTCACCAAAGCTCTCTCTATTTTGCTGTAGATCATTAAACTGTTACACTGCCTAAGAAGTCTGTCGTGAGGTGCCTTCATGCACAAACGCTGCCTTACAAGTCATTGTCTGATAAGGCCTGATAGGTTTTCGGACGCAGCCAATAAACGCATAGTTGTCAACATAGTTGACAACTCAACTGCACGCAAGCTGGAAGAAGTAGTAGAAGAAGATGAGTGTAAATCTTTGCCGATCTTTGCCGATCTTTGCCGGTGTTGTAAAAAAGAATTTAAGGATACACGGAGTACTTACCAACACGATCATCATTTTTTAAGAGAAATAGTAAAGATGAATGCATATACGAACAAGTTCTCCGTTTAGGATTTGAACGAATTCAACCCAAGTGCTCTTCGGTGACGTGGATGATTACGTTACTGTTGATCATCTGTCCATCATCGTATAAAGCCCGCCCTGACAATTTGATTGGTACGAACAGCTCTGGTTCGAGCATAGTTGCTCCACAACGGATCAAGTCCAAACTGAACTTCCTGACCTCAAATGTTGTGGGTGGGGCTAAGTGCGGCTGGCAACCAGGTTACCTAATCCTCACAGAGTGGCATGGAATCTGCAAAACTGCTGTGACAGCATGGCTGACACTCTGGATTTTATGGAAAATCCATTTTTCAAACATGAGGTCTGTCCATCTGTTCCATGGAAATCTGAAAGTGGTGTACCGTAGAAGTCGAATTATTTTAAAGGTGTCATGAACTGGCTTTTAAAATTTTGTATACTATTGTCTGAGGTCAACTTATGACGTTTGCGTGGTTTTTACATGAAAAAAAAAACATTATGAATAAGTAATAGGCTATTTTCTACCCTGGTTTTGAGGCTCTCTCCTGTTCGGATTTTATGGGCTTGCCACACTGAAGACTTGGAAGTAAACGCCCACGGCTAGGATTGGATACGATTTGTATATTTAATGAGCTTCGGCTCCCCGCGAGTACACCGTGAGGGATTGCTTTGAAGCATGTGGGAAAACGACAACCGGAATAATTCGTCCCACAGGGCTCGCAAAATGTCTTTATCAAACAAACACAATGATTAATGTCTCATCCACCCGCGATTGATTGGAATGTTTTTTTTTTATTACTTGGCCCGCCCGATCGTTGGATATAAGCGTGAACCGTGCATCCAGTACGTTGCAGACTGCATGATCAAAACTTCCTTGATTGTATTTTTCCTTCAAATATCAAGTCAAGAGAGTGAACAACGCACATCAAGAACCACAAATAAA
Organism: Gobio occitaniae; assembly: GCA_033150135.1. NCBI lineage: Eukaryota > Metazoa > Chordata > Actinopteri > Cypriniformes > Gobionidae > Gobio > Gobio occitaniae. The sequence continues at coordinate 56,711 of JARQWZ010005483.1, forward strand.
GGATTCTCCAGACCGCGTGCTAAGGTATGTTAAGTTAGACATGTACACAATCAATAGATCTATATCAAACTATCTGTAACAATGCAATAATATCACATAAAAAAAACACATTTTACTCACATTAGTGTGTTGCTTCATTCATTCATGTTATCTCATCCTTTCTGTAAATCCAGTCTCTTGTTTACAAACGAATCCGTGATCAGAAATGAAGGAACAAACGCACAAAGTCTTCCCTACGTGAGCTGGATATTCATTAAAAATAGAGTTCATCCATGCATTCATAATATTGTAATCCAAATGAAGCTTATGTGGTATGTTTACTGCTTAGAAATTCTATTCTATCTAGTAATTCTAATAAATTACTTTCTCCTATCACAGCTTAATAAGTAAGCTATTGGTAGGCTGATTTGCCTGAAAACGGTTACACTGTGGCTCTGAGGCTCTTTCAGCACATTATTCTGTTAGTTGAAGCATTCCGACCAGGTGTGCGTTTCCCAAAAGCATCGTTGGCCAACAATGGTCGCAAGTTCTTCGTTATCAACATAGTTCAACGAGAACTTGCCGATTTGATTTGCTCTGAACTTGAAATATTTGAGTAAGCTAATTCATACATTTAACTTATAATGATCATGTAACCATTTTAGAAGTGGAAACTTGACTAGCTTTAACTAGCTAATTCAATAAACGTCACCTTGCTAATTGGTTACACCATGCTTTGGTAGTATTAGCATAGCATTGCTATTGCAGAATGAGTACAGCAATATATAAAATTGATCTGTTTTCAAACCAAGCTCATGCTCCACTCGTCACCATGATGGTAACCTCCCAAAAAAACAAAACAAAAACAACATAACAGAAACTCTAAATTAGCATAGCTGCACATTAAACATTACTAAATCTAGCATTTACTCTCCCTTTCGAGTGTCACCCAAGTCAAGTTGAGTTGAAAATGGACTAATCCAGCAAGTGGGTTGTTTTAACCCAGCGATTGGGTTGTTTTAACCCAGGAATTGGGTTGTTTTAAGCAAACACTTAACCCAACCACTGGGTTAAAACAACCCAAATGCCGGGTTAAAATAACCCAATTGCTGGGTTAGTCCATTTTCAACTCAACTTGGGTTATTTTTAACTCAGCATTTTTTAGAGTGTATATTTCACACACTAAACAGTTGGGAAGCAAGCATAATTGCATGTAAGGATAGTCCCGCCCCCAAAATCACACCATTGGTTGAGCTAATGCTGCTGTGTCAGACTGGCGTTCGATTACAATGACGTAACTCACTGGGTATAAATTAACATTAATAAATGATTGTTAATTAGATTAATAAATGCTGTAAAAATTACAGTAGAATAACTTTTTTTATCATTTATATGGATTATAAAAAGTTGTTTGCACTTATTTTGCTTTGAATAAAATTATCTCCAAATGTCGCAATGCACAATAAGTGAGGTCTGTGGAAAAGGTTTCAGAGCAAGTTCACGATTCTTAGCCCATAGAAAAACTATTTAATGTTGATTTTATTTAACAGCTGGTTTATTCATGAAGAATGTTAAACATCTTTAAAAAAAAAAGTACCTAATACTATGTTTTCTGTGGAAGGTTGTCACACCACTGGACAAGAAAATAACAGCTCAGACCACTTCCTCAGTCAGACTTCTTGTTCTTTAGTGATATCTATATGGCCAAACAGCTGTCTGTGTTCACATTCGAAGATTGTGCAATTTGACCCCAACACAAGTGAACTAATAATGGAATTATATTGAATGCTATTGACACCTGTTCCAATACAGATGTAAGTGCACATGAAACTAAACTTCCTCTCTCTCACGGCTGGTCTTACATGTTAACTGCCCTCATCAGGGACATGGTGACAGCTTTACAAGTACCAAAATAAACACAGAACTGTATCACACAAGCTAGCAATAGATATAAAATTGGAGGAAGTGCTCCAAAAAAGCTATGCTACATGACCAGTCGTTCAAATGAGAAAGCATGGCAGTTTCTCTGTTATTGTTGGGTCTCAGATCTAACATAAGCTAAATAAACCACAGCATACTGGTAGTGTATAATATTCTTACCGGAGAGTCATTAAAAACAGCAGCTGGAAACTCTGTAAAGTTTCTGTTGTACAGGACACAGAGAGGTGTTCATTTCATAAGTTAAAGCTTAGAGCAGGAAAAAAATCTGCAAATGCACTATAAACCTGAATAAGTTGGCAAAACTCAAAAAAATTAAGGCAATCCGTTACATGATTTTTAAAGTTAAGAAATGTGAAGTTTAAGGAAGCAGAACTTGCAGATTTTTATTTTGTACTCATACATTTGAATTGCTTCTATTTTCAAATTCATACATTTAACTTAAAATCATTAGTATGGGCTAGCTTTAACTAGCTAATTCAATAAATGCTACCTTGCTAATTGGTAACACACAAAAAAAACAACATAAGAGAAACTATTCTAAACTAACATTGCAAAACATTTAACACCACAATAACCTGAATCTGGCACAAAAACATTATATAACACTTAATTTTAGCATTTACTCTCCCTTTTGAGTGTCATGGCAAAGTGTGCTGCAAGTAGAAATCCCAGCCCAGTTTCAATTAAATTTAAGTTTGTTAAATTAAAAGAAACAAGTTCATAAAACTCAAAACAATGAAACCATTCACCTTTAATTACTTAAAATGTGCCAATTTTGTGAACTCAAAAGAAAAAGAAAGTTCTAAATACTCATAAAAGTTAATTTGATTGAACTAATTTGTTTAATGTGAGTTGGCTCAACTCAAACCAATTAATTATTTAGAGCGTTAGGGTATACAGCATTGTAAAGAGACCTAAGTTGGGTGGGAGAGGGAGGGAGGGTGGCGATGTTGCATTGATGTGTTTTCACGTTCTCATTTTGGCTTGTTTATTGTTAAAAATTGGAAGAAATATCGTAATAAAAAAAAAATCATCATTGTTGTTATTGAAATTGCTATGTCAATTAACCAGGCTACTCCTAAATGTCCTAAAGAAAATGTGAAAATAAAATGTGTAGGCCTAATCACACTGTTTTGTTGATTTATAATCGTTAAAATCTTGTTATTGAGAGAGTTCCCATACAGTAGTCTGCTGAATTGTAATACTCTTGTTTAAAAGCTGACACACAGAGAGAGGGGAGCACAAATATCCTAACCCCCATTTAGACAGAGGGTGTGAACAAAGAGGAGTCTTCATGCCGTCTGCCTCGTGGACAGGAGCAGGCAGGAGGCTTGCCCAAGGGAAAATCTTCACTATATCACATGTGCTGGGCTAAAAGAGAAGCCCTAACCCAACAGCTTAACAAGCTCTGGAAGTCATATCTTCCATTTTAGACAGCTAATGATAGCACTGGGAAAAAATGGTGCTTACACTACACTAAAACAAATGGTGCTATATGGCACTAAAAGTGGTTCTTGGCTCGTAATCATAGGGGAAACACTTTTGGTGCTATATAGCAGGGGTTTTCAAACTTTATGATGCCAAGGACCCCCAAATATGATGAACCTTTATGAGGGACCCCCTTCCTAAAATCCATCTATTTTGATGTACGAAAAAACTGTTAAATTGTTAGATAAATAGTAAGTGTGGCATAAATTGTTTCCCAACTTAAATTGGCTATTAATGTTGGTTGTATAAACCCGAAAAGTAATATTTTCAATTAAAAATTATTTGTATAAGCAACTTTCACAATAAATGTATGCAAGCAGCTTACGTACTGTGTTAAGAAAACTGCCTCACAACCCCAGTGAGCGAGATAACGGGGACTATAGTGAGAAAAACTCATTAGAAAGATACGAAGCAAACATATACAATACTGGGATGTATACGGCAAGAAAGGGGAGAAACATTTAGAAATGAAACCGTTAGAATATTCGGTAGACTTTATCCATTTTTGCTTTTGTCTTTTTATTTTTTGAAATCTTCTTGGGACCCCTTAGAACCTTCTGGAGGACCCCTGGGGGTCCCCGGACCCCAGTTTGAAAACCCCTGCTATATAGCACCATAACTTAACAGGTTAACTCAGTCATCCCAAAGAACCGCTAAAGAACCACTGAAGCACCAAGATTTGGTGCTATACAGCACTTAAAGTGGTTCCCCTGTTTACGAGCCAAAGAACCACTTTTAGTGCTATATAGTGTACCAATAAATGTACCAAAGAGCTGAATTTTCAGCATCAGTACTCCAGTCTTCAGTGTCACATGATCCTTCAGAAATCATTCTAATATGATGATTTGCTGCTTAAGAAACATTTCTTATTGTTATCAATGGTAAAACAGTTGTGCTGCTTAATATTTTTGTGGGTGACTGTGATATATACTATGTTGGTCAGATAAAATAATTGATAACTGAACACGAAATCAGCATAGAATGATTTCTAAAGGATCATGTGACACTAAAGACTGGAATAATGATGCTGAGAATTCAGATTTGCCATCAGAGGAGTAAACTATAAATCATTTAAAAATTTATTCAAATAGAACAGTTATTTTAATTATTATAAAATTTCAGAACATTATGTTTACTGTATTTTTGATCAAATTAATGCAGCAGCCTTGGTGAGCATAAACGACGTCTTTCAAAAACGTAAAAAAAAAAAAAAAAAATTATTCCAAAATGTTGACCGAAAGTGTAAATAAGGGCTGTCATGCTCACGAAGATCTGGGTTCAAATCTAGCCTGGGTCATTTCCAAATCCCTCCTCCCAGTTTCCTTTAAGTTTTTCACAGTCCTTATAATAAATAATAATAAACTTTGTCGAAGCAGAGTAAATGTGCGTTATGGAATGTATGAGGGATATATGAATGCGATCTTGTCTACGATCTATCAACTGGCAAAGATAGCACAAAGAGGCAACACACACTCTTCTTACTTGAGTTCACACACAAACACACACATCTGTTTCATAGTCATGTGTCACTTGATAGAGAGCTATTAGCTCACATAAAAATAGTTTTTCTTTCTGTACATTGCCTGCAGACACGCATTGTGTGGGGTGGCTCCGTAAACACATACAGAGGGGCCTCTGTCCGAGACTGCTGGGGTGTGTGAATGTACGAGGCGGAAAGACATGGGGGATTATTGCTTGCATGCAGGGAGCTGAACAACCTCAGTTTTAAATTTGGTCGCATCGCACAAGGAAGCTGTCTATTCCAAATTTTTATTGCACTCTCTTGTGATGCCACTTAAATGTTGTCTTAAATGGATCATAAAGGATGGCGCCATTTATCACGAAACATTATCCGCAATGTATGCAAGTGCACCTGGAGGCCTGCAGATCACTGTTACCTAAACAGAAGAAACACCTCCCCTGGGCCATGCATGCTGTACTTTGAATGTCTGATTATTGTAAGTGATTGGAGGAGAGTTTGGGTGGTGGATCAATGAGTGGTGTTATGAGCGAACATTTATGGGACTTTCTGTGGAGGTTAATAGTTTGAAGTGATCTGATTTAATTTAGATGGAGATCATGTTCCGCTTGAGGCTAACCGCCTGACCCCATTTATTGGCTATGCGTGAGAGAGAGACCTGGGCTGTTGGAGATATGTGATTAAAGGTGGATGGTTATCATTTAATTAAATATGGTTAATATTATACATACAGCTGGAATTAATATTTTAGAAACAAATAATTCTTTAGCACGCTGTAACATTCATTTATTGAGAATGTAGGAATTTGTGTTTTAATATAGTAATAAGCCACGGGAGGTTGTGTTACAGCGATTACACTGCAAGAAAAAGATAAAATCACATAAGGCACATGAAGACTTGAGGAAATTATTTTATAAAATGGTGGGAACTAGTGTTCCGCGTCCACCTAGTTGAGTTCGAGACAAGTCCTTGAAGGGAAAGTTCGTCCAAAAATGAAATTAATGTCATTAATTACTCACCCTCATGTCGTTCCAACCCTGTAAGACCTTTGTTCATCTTTGAAACACAAATTAAGATGTTTTTGAGGAAATCCGAGAGCTCTCTGACCCCACAGACAGCAATTTAATTATCACTTGCAAGGCCCAGAAAGGTATAAAGACATCGTCCATGTGACTCCTTAATGTTATGAAGTGACAAGAATAAATTTTATGCGCAAAAAACAAAAACAAAAAAAAGACTTTATTCAACCATTTTTTCTCTTCTGTGTCAATTTCCTAGGCAGTTTGCATTATAACCGCAGTGCAGCGCTTCTACATCAGAATTGAGTTTGAGTGAGAGATGTTTATTGATGTTGTGTCATCTTAATAATATGTTGCATTCATAATTGCAGTCCAAGTCCGGGAACAACACTAAATGCACCAATGTTCAAATGAACTTGAGTACCTTGAAGGACTCGTTTGAGCTTCCACAAGAAGCAATGAGGTTCATTCTTGTTATACAGCACATTTGAGCTTTCACAAGAATGAACCTCATTGGTTATTGTGGAAGCTCAAATGTGCTGCAAAACACAAGAATGAACCTCATTGGTTCTTGCAGAAGATAAAATGTGCTGCAAAACACGAGAATGAACCTCATTGGTTCTTGCAAAAGATAAAATGTGCTGCAAAACACGAGAATTAACCTCATTGGTTCTTGCAAAAGATAAAACATGCTGCAAAACACTAGAATGAACCTCATTGGTTCTAGCTGAAGCTCAAACGTGAAAATGAACAAAACACAAGAATGAACCTCATTGGTTCTTGCTGAAGCTCAAACGTGCTGCAAAACACGAGAATGAACCTCATTGGTTCTTGCTGAAGCTCAAACGTGCTGCATAGCGAGAATGAACCTCATTGGTTCTTGCTGAAGCTCAAACGTGCTGCATAGCGAGAATGAACCTCATTGGTTCTTGCTGAAGCTCAAACGTGCTGCATAACGAGAATGAACCTCATTGGTTCTTGCTGAAGCTCAAACGTGCTGCATAGCGAGAATGAACCTCATTGGTTCTTGCTGAAGCTCAAACGTGCTGCATAGCGAGAATGAACCTCATTGGTTTTTGCTGAAGCTCAAACGTGCTGCATAGCGAGAATGAACCTCATTGGTTCTTGCTGAAGCTCAAACGTGCTGCATAGCGAGAATGAACCTCATTGGTTCTTGCTGAAGCTCAAACGTGCTGCATAACGAGAATGAACCTCATTGGTTCTTGCTGAAGCTCAAACGTGCTGCATAGCGAGAATGAACCTCATTGGTTTTTGCTGAAGCTAAAACGTGCTGCATAGCGAGAATGAACCTCATTGTTTCTTGCTGAAGCTCAAACGTGCTGCATAGCGAGAATGAACCTCATTGGTTTTTGCTGAAGCTCAAACGTGCTGCATAGCGAGAATGAACCTCATTGGTTTTTGCTGAAGCTCAAACGTGCTGCATAACGAGAATGAACCTCATTGGTTCTTGCTGAAGCTCAAACGTGCTGCATAGCGAGAATGAACCTCATTGGTTCTTGCTGAAGCTCAAACGTGCTGCATAGCGAGAATGAACCTCATTGGTTTTTGCTGAAGCTCAAACGTGCTGCATAGCGAGAATGAACCTCATTGGTTCTTGCTGAAGCTCAAACGTGCTGCATAGCGAGAATGAACCTCATTGGTTCTTGCTGAAGCTCAAACGTGCTGCATAAAGAGAATGAACCTCATTGGTTCTTGCTGAAGCTCAAACGTGCTGCATAGCGAGAATGAACCTCATTGGTTTTTGCTGAAGCTAAAACGTGCTGCATAGCGAGAATGAACCTCATTGGTTCTTGCTGAAGCTCAAACGTGCTGCATAGCGAGAATGAACCTCATTGGTTTTTGCTGAAGCTCAAACGTGCTGCATAGCGAGAATGAACCTCATTGGTTTTTGCTGAAGCTCAAACGTGCTGCATAACGACAATAAACCTCATTGGTTCTAGCTGAAGATAAAACATGATGCAAAACACGAGAATGAACCTCATTGGTTCTTGTGGAAGCTCAAACGTGCTGCATAACAAGAATTAACCCCATTGGTTCTTGCTGAAGCTCAAACGTGCTGCATAACGACAATAAACCTCATTGGTTCTAGCTGAAGATAAAACAAGCTGCAAAACACGAGAATGAACCTCATTGGTTCTAGCTGAAGCTCAAACGTGCTGCATAACGACAATAAACCTCATTGGTTCTAGCTGAAGATAAAACATGATGCAAAACACGAGAATTAACCTCATTGGTTCTTGTGGAAGCTCAAACGTGCTGCATAACACGAGAATTAACCTCATTGGTTCTAGCTGAAGCTCAAACGTGCTGTGAAATGAGAATGAACCTCATTGGTTCTAGCTGAAGATAAAACATGCTGCAAAACACGAGAATGAACCTCATTGGTTCTTGCTGAAGCTCAAACGTGCTGTAAAACGAGAATGAACCTCATTGGTTCTTGCTGAAGCTCAAACCTGCTGCATAACACGAGAATGAACCTCATTGGTTCTAGCAGAAGCTCAAACGTGCTGCATAATGAGAATGAACCTCATTGGTTCTAGCTGAAGATAAAACATGCTGCAAAACACGAGAATGAACCTGATTGGTTCTAGCTGAAGCTCAAAAGTGCTGCATAACGAGAATGAACCTCATTGGTTCTAGCTGAAGATAAAACATGCTGCAAAACACGAGAATGAACCTCATTGGTTCTAGATGAAGCTCAAACGTGCTGCATAACGAGAATGAACCTCATTGGTTCTAGCTGAAGCTCAAACATGCTGCATAGAGAGAATGAACCTCATTGGTTCTTGCTGAAGCTCAAACGTGCTGCATAACGAGAATGAACCTCATTGGTTCTTGCTGAAGCTCAAACGTGCTGCATAGCGAGAATGAACCTCATTGGTTTTTGCTGAAGCTCAAACGTGCTGCATAACAACAATAAACCTCATTGGTTCTAGCTGAAGATAAAACATGATGCAAAACACGAGAATGAACCTCATTGGTTCTTGTGGAAGCTCAAACGTGCTGCATAACAAAAATTAACCCCATTGGTTCTAGCTGAAGCTCAAACGTGCTGCATAGCGAGAATGAACCTCATTGGTTTTTGCTGAAGCTCAAACGTGCTGCATAACGACAATAAACCTCATTGGTTCTAGCTGAAGATAAAACAAGCTGCAAAACACGAGAATGAACCTCATTAGTTCTAGCTGAAGCTCAAACGTGCTGCATAACGACAATAAACCTCATTGGTTCTAGCTGAAGATAAAACATGATGCAAAACACGAGAATGAACCTCATTGGTTCTTGTGGAAGCTCAAACGTGCTGCATAACAAGAATTAACCCCATTGGTTCTAGCTGAAGCTCAAACGTGCTGCAAAACACGAGAATGAACCTAATTGGTTCTTGCTGAAGCTCGAACGTGCTGCAAAACACGATATTGAACCTCATTGGTTCTAGCTGAAGCTCAAACGTGCTGCATAACGAGAATGAACCTCATTGGTTCTTGCTGAAGCTCAAACGTGCTGCAAAACACAAGAATGAACCTCATTGGTTCTAGCTTAAGCTCAAACGTGCTGCAAAACACGATAATGAACCTCATTGGTTCTAGCTGAAGCTCAAACGTGCTGCAAAACACGAGAATGAACCTCATTGGTTCTAGCTGAAGCTCAAACGTGCTGTAAAACGAGAATTAACCTCATTGGTTCTAGCTGAAGCTCAAACGTGCTGCAAAACACGAGAATGAACCTCATTGGTTCTAGCTGAAGCTCAAACGTGCTGTAAAACGAGAATTAACCTCATTGGTTCTTGCTGAAGCTCAAACGTGCTGAATAACAAGAATGAACCTCATTGGTTCTAGCTGAAGATAAAACAAGCTGCAAAACACGAGAATGAACCTCATTGGTTCCAGCTGAAGCTCAAACGTGCTGCATAACGACAATAAACCTCATTGGTTCTAGCTGAAGATAAAACATGATGCAAAACACGAGAATGAACCTCATTGGTTCTTGTGGAAGCTCAAACGTGCTGCATAACAAGAATTAACCCCATTGGTTCTAGCTGAAGCTCAAACGTGCTGCAAAACACGAGAATGAACCTCATTGGTTCTTGCTGAAGCTCGAACGTGCTGCAAAACACGAGATTGAACCTCATTGGTTCTAGCTGAAGCTCAAACGTGCTGCATAACAAGAATGAACCTCATTGGTTCTTGCTGAAGCTCAAACGTGCTGCAAAACACAAGAATGAACCTCATTGGTTCTAGCTTAAGCTCAAACGTGCTGCAAAACACGATAATGAACCTCATTGATTCTAGCTGAAGCTCAAACGTGCTGCAAAACACGAGAATGAACCTCATTGGTTCTAGCTGAAGCTCAAACGTGCTGTAAAACAAGAATTAACCTCATTGGTTCTAGCTGAAGCTCAAACGTGCTGCAAAACACGAGAATTAACCTAATTGGTTCTAGCTGAAGCTCAAACGTGCTGCAGAACACGAGAATGAACCTCATTGGTTCTAGCTGAAGCTCAAACGTGCTGTAAAACGAGAATTAACCTCATTGGTTCTAGCTGAAGCTCAAACGTGCTACACACGATAATGAAACTCATTGGTTCTAGCTGAAGCTCAAACTGAATGAACGTGCTCAAAACACGAGAATGAACCTCATTGGTTCTAGCTGAAGCTCAAACGTGCTGCAAAACACGAGAATGAACCTCATTGGTTCTACCTGACGCTAAAACGTGCTGCATAACGAGAAAGAACCTCATTGGTTCTTGCTGAAGCTCAAACGTGCTGAATAACGAGAATGAACCTCATTGGTTCTTGCTGAAGCTCAAACGTGCTGAATAACAAGAATGAACCTCATTGGTTCTTGCTGAAGCTCAAACATGCTGCATTACAAGAATGAACCTCATTGGTTCTAGCTGAAGCTCAAACGTGCTGCATAACAAGAATGAAGCTCATTGGTTCTTGCTGAAGCTCAAACGTCCTGCAAAACACGAGAATGAACCTCATTGGTTCTAGCTGAAGCTCAAACGTGCTGCATAACGAGAATGAACCTCATTGGTTCTTGCTGAAGCTCAAACGTGCTGCAAAACACGAGAATGAACCTCATTGGTTCTTGCTGAAGCTCAAACGTGCTACATAACGAGAATGAACCTCATTGGTTCTTGCTGAAGCTCAAACGTGCTGCATAACGAGAATGAACCTCATTGGTTCTTGCTGAAGCTCAAACGTGCTGCATAACACAAATATGAACCTCATTGGTTCTTGCTGAAGCTCAAACGTGCTGCATAACGAGAATGAACCTCATTGGTTCTTGCTGAAACACAAACGTGTTGCATAACAAGAATGAACATCATTGGTTCTAGCTGAAGCTCAAACGTGCTGCATAACAAGAATGAAGCTCATTGGTTCTTGCTGAAGCTCAAACGTGCTGCAAAACACGAGAATTAACCTCATTGGTTCTAGCTGAAGCTCAAACGTGCTGTGAAATGAGAATGAACCTCATTGGTTCTAGCAGAAGATAAAACATGCTGCAAAACACGAGAATGAACGTCATTGGTTCTTGCTGAAGCTCAAACGTGCTGCAAAACACGAGAATGAACCTCATTGGTTCTTGCTGAAGCTCAAACGTGCTGTAAAACGAGAATGAACCTCATTGGTTCTTGCTGAAGCTCAAACCTGCTGCATAACACGAGAATGAAACTCATTGGTTCTAGCAGAAGCTCAAACGTGCTGCATAATGAGAATGAACCTCATTGGTTCTAGCTGAAGATAAAACATGCTGCAAAACACGAGAATGAACCTCATTGGTTCTAGCTGAAGCTCAAACGTGCTGCATAACGAGAATGAACCTCATTGGATCTAGCTGATGATAAAACATGCTGCAAAACACGAGAATGAACCTCATTGGTTCTAGCTGAAGCTCAAACGTGCTGCATAATGAGAATGAACATCATTGGTTCTAGCTGAAGCTCAAACGTGCTGCATAACAAGAAAGAACCTCATTGGTTCTAGCTGAAGCTCAAACGTGCTGAATAACGAAAATTAACCTCATTGGTTCTTCCTGAAGCTCAAACGTGCTGCAAAACCCAAAAATGAACTCCATTGGTTCTTGCTGATGCTCAAACGTGCTGCATCACGAGAATGAACCCCATTGGTTCTAGCTGAAGCTCAAACATGCTGCAAAATCCAAAAATGAACTCCATTGGTTCTTGCTGAAGCTCAAACGTGCTGCATAACGAGAATGAACCTCATTGGTTCTTGCTGAAGCTCAAGTGTGCTGCAAAACACGAGAATGAAGCTCATTGGTTCTAGCTGAAGCTCAAACATGCTGCATAACGAGAATGAACCTCATTGGTTCTTGCTGAAGCAAAAAACGTGCTGCAAAACAGAAAAATGAACTCCATTGGTTCTTGCTGAAGCTCAAACGTGCTGCATAATTGATGTTTTATAAACAAATTTCGGGAGGAACACATTCAGGAAATTAAAACTGTTAAGTGGAGCAGACCCAGATAATTAAACCTAATTGAACACAAGAGGAGCTCATTAAAAAATCAACGATAGGAGGTGTATATAGACTGCCGATTTACCTTCCTGTCGTTGACTGTTTCTTAGCATCCCTCCACCACCCCTTCTCCTCACTTAATTAAACTCACATAAGACATCAAATTAATATATGTAGTCTAGTTCTAGACTATTTCCATCACGGGGGGGTACTCTGGGTTCGGGCAAAATTCCGAGCCCGGAGCCCTCCCCCGGACAGCACGCCAAATACGCATAATATTTACTCTATTTAATTTGATGTAAGTGTGAACTCGTGAATGAGAATTAACCTCATTGGTTCTTCCTGAAGCTCAAACGTGCTGCATAACGAGAATGAACTTCATTGGTTCTAGCTGAAGCTCAAACGTGCTGTATAACGAGAATGAACCTCATTGGTTCTAGCTGAAGATAAAACATGCTGCAAAACACGAGAATGAACCTCATTGGTTCTAGCTGAAGATAAAACATGCTGCAAAACACGAGAATGAACCACATTGGTTCTTGCTGAAGCTCAAACGTGCTGCAAAACACGAGAATGAACCTCATTGGTTCTTGCTGAAGCTCAAACGTGCTGTAAAACGAGAATGAACCTCATTGGTTCTTGCTGAAGCTCAAACCTGCTGCATAACACGAGAATGAACCTCATTGGTTCTAGCAGAAGCTCAAACGTGCTGCATAATGAGAATGAACCTCATTGGTTCTAGCTGAAGATAAAACATGCTGCAAAACACGAGAATGAACCTCATTGGTTCTAGCTGAAGCTCAAACGTGCTGCATAACGAGAATGAACCTCATTGGTTCTAGCTGAAGATAAAACATGCTGCAAAACACGAGAATGAACCTCATTGGTTCTAGCTGAAGCTCAAACGTGCTGCATAACGAGAATGAACCTCATTGGTTCTAGCTGAAGCTCAAACGTGCTGCATAACAAGAAAGAACCTCATTGGTTCTAGCTGAAGCTCAAACGTGCTGCATAACGAAAATTAACCTCATTGGTTCTTCCTGAAGCTCAAACGTGCTGCAAAACCCAAAAATGAACTCCATTGGTTCTTGCTGAAGCTCAAACGTGCTGCATAACGAGAATGAACCTCATTGGTTCTTGCTGAAGCTCAAGTGTGCTGCAAAACACGAGAATGAAGCTCATTGGTTCTAGCTGAAGCTCAAACATGCTGCATAACGAGAATGAATCTCATTGGTTCTTGCTGAAGCAAAAAACGTGCTGCAAAACAGAAAAATGAACTCCATTGGTTCTTGCTGAAGCTCAAACGTGCTGCATAATGAGAATTAACCTCATTGGTTCTTCCTGAAGCTCAAACGTGCTGCATAACGAGAATGAACTTCATTGGTTCTAGCTGAAGCTCAAACGTGCTGTATAACGAGAATGAACCTCATTGGTTCTAGCAGAAGATAAAACATGCTGCAAAACACGAGAATGAACCTCATTGGTTCTAGCTGAAGATAAAACATGCTGCAAAACACGAGAATGAACCTCATTGGTTCTTGCTGAAGCTCAAACGTGCTGCAAAACACGAGAATGAACCTCATTGGTTCTTGCTGAAGCTCAAACGTGCTGTAAAACGAGAATGAACCTCATTGGTTCTTGCTGAAGCTCAAACCTGCTGCATAACACGAGAATGAACCTCATTGGTTCTAGCAGAAGCTCAAACGTGCTTCATAATGAGAATGAACCTCATTGGTTCTAGCTGAAGATAAAACATGCTGCAAAACACGAGAATGAACCTCATTGGTTCTAGCTGAAGCTCAAACGTGCTGCATAACGAGAATGAACCTCATTGGTTCTAGCTGAAGATAAAACATGCTGCAAAACACGAGAATGAACCTCATTGGTTCTAGCTGAAGATAAAACATGCTGCAAAACACGAGAATGAACCTCATTGGTTCTAGCTGAAGCTCAAACGTGCTGCATAACGAGAACGAACCTCATTGGTTCTAGCTGAAGCTCAGACGTGCTGCATAACGAGAATGAACCCCATTGGTTCTTGCTGAAGCTCAAACGTGCTGCATAACGAGAATGAACCTCATTGGTTCTAGCTGAAGCTCAAACGTGCTGCATAACGAGAATGAACCTCATTGGTTCTAGCTGAAGCTCAAACGTGCTGCATAACGAAAATTAACCTCATTGGTTCTTCCTGAAGCTCAAACGTGCTGCAAAACCCAAAAATGAACTCCATTGGTTCTTGCTGATGCTCAAACGTGCTGCATCACGAGAATGAAACCCATTGGTTCTAGCTGAAGCTCAAACATGCTGCAAAACCCAAAAATGAACTCCATTGGTTCTTGCTGAAGCTCAAACGTGCTGCATAACGAGAATGAACCTCATTGGTTCTAGCTGAAGATAAAACATGCAGCAAAACACGAGAATGAACCTCATTGGTTCTAGCTGAAGCTCAAACGTGCTGCATAACGAGAATGAACCTCATTGGTTCTAGCTGAAGATAAAACATAACGCAAAACACGAGAATGAACCTCATTGGTTCTAGCTGAAGCTCAAACGTGCTGCATAACGAGAATGAACCTCATTGGTTCTAGCTGAAGCTCAAACGTGCTGCATAACAAGAATGAACCCCATTGGTTCTTGCTGAAGCTCAAACGTGCTGCATAATGAGAATGAACCTCATTGGCTCTTGCTGAAGCTCAAATGTGCTGCAAAACACGAGAATGAACCTCATTGGTTCTAGCTGAAGCTCAAACGTGCTAAATAACGAGAATGAACCTCATTGGTTCTAGCTGAAGCTCAAACGTGCTGCATAACGAGAATGAACCTAATTGGTTCTAGCTGAAGCTCAAACGTGCTGCATAATGAGAATTAACCTCATTGGTTCTTCCTGAAGCTCAAACGTGCTGCATAACGAGAATGAACTTCATTGGTTCTAGCTGAAGCTCAAACGTGCTGTATAACGAGAATGAACCTCATTGGTTCTAGCTGAAGATAAAACATGCAGCAAAACACGAGAATGAACCTCATTGGTTCTAGCTGAAGATAAAACATGCTGCAAAACACGAGAATGAACCTCATTGGTTCTTGCTGAAGCTCAAACGTGCTGCAAAACACGAGAATGAACCTCATTGGTTCTTGCTGAAGCTCAAACGTGCTGTAAAACGAGAATGAACCTCATTGGATCTTTCTGAAGCTCAAACCTGCTGCATAACACGAGAATGAACCTCATTGGTTCTTGCTGAAGCTCAAACCTGCTGCATAACACGAGAATGAACCTCATTGGTTCTAGCAGAAGCTCAAACGTGCTGCAAAACACGAGAATGAACCTCATTGGTTCTAGCTGAAGCTCAAACGTGCTGCATAACTAGAATGAACCTCATTGGTTCTAGCTGAAGATAAAACATGCTGCAAAACATGAGAATGAACCTCATTGGTTCTAGATGAAGCTCAAATGTGCTGCATAACGAGAATGAACCTCATTGGTTCTAGCTGAAGCTCAAACGTGCTGCATAGCGAGAATGAACCTCATTGGTTCTTGCTGAAGCTCAAACGTGCTGCATAACAAGAATGAACCTCATTGGTTCTTGCTGAAGCTCAAACGTGCTGCATAGCGAGAATGAACCTCATTGGTTTTTGCTGAAGCTCAAACGTGCTGCATAACGACAATAAACCTCATTGGTTCTAGCTGAAGATAAAACATGATGCAAATCACGAGAATGAACCTCATTGGTTCTTGTGGAAGCTCAAACGTGCTGCATAACAAGAATTAACCCCATTGGTTCTCGCTGAAGCTCAAACGTGCTGCATAACGACAATAAACCTCATTGGTTCTAGCTGAAGATAAAACAAGCTGCAAAACACGAGAATGAACCTCATTGGTTCTAGCTGAAGATCAAACGTGCTGCATAACGACAATAAACCTCATTGGTTCTAGCTGAAGATAAAACATGATGCAAAACACGAGAATGAACCTCATTGGTTCTTGTGGAAGCTCAAACGTGCTGCATAACAAGAATTAACCCCATTGGTTCTAGCTGAAGCTCAAACGTGCTGCAAAACACGATAATGAACCTCATTGGTTCTTGCTGAAGCTCAAACGTGCTGCAAAACACGAGATTGAACCTCATTGGTTCTAGCTGAAGCTCAAACGTGCTGCATAACGAGAATGAACCTCATTGGTTCTTGCTGAAGCTCAAACGTGCTGCAAAACACAAGAATGAACCTCATTGGTTCTAGCTTAAGCTCAAACGTGCTGCAAAACACGATAATGAACCTCATTGGTTCTAGCTGAAGCTCAAACGTGCTGCAAAACACGAGAATGAACCTCATTGGTTCTAGCTGAAGCTCAAACGTGCTGCAAAACACGAGAATTAACCTCATTGGTTCTAGCTGAAGCTCAAACGTGCTGCAAAACACGAGAATGAACCTCATTGGTTCTAGCTGAAGCTCAAACGTGCTCTAAAACGAGAATTAACCTCATTGGTTCTAGCTGAAGCTCAAACGTGCTGCACACGATAATGAACCTCATTGGTTCTAGCTGAAGCTCAAACTGAATGAACGTGCTCAAAACACGAGAATGAACCTCATTGGTTCTAGCTGAAGCTCAAACGTGCTGCAAAACACGAGAATGAACCTCATTGGTTCTACCTGAAGCTAAAACGTGCTGCATAACGAGAATGAACCTCATTGGTTCTTGCTGAAGCTCAAACGTGCTGAATAACGAGAATGAACCTCATTGGTTCTTGCTGAAGCTCAAACGTGCTGAATAACAAGAATGAACCTCATTGGTTCTTGCTGAAGCTCAAACATGCTGCATTACAAGAATGAACCTCATTGGTTCTAGCTGAAGCTCAAACGTGCTGCATAACAAGAATGAAGCTCATTGGTTCTTGCTGAAGCTCAAACGTCCTGCAAAACACGAGAATGAACCTCATTGGTTCTAGCTGAAGCTCAAACGTGCTGCATAACGAGAATGAACCTCATTGGTTCTAGCTGAAGCTCAAACATGCTGCATAACGAGAATGAACCTCATTGGTTCTTGCTGAAGCTCAAACGTGCTGCATAACGAGAATGAACCTCATTGGTTCTTGCTGAAGCTCAAACGTGCTGCAAAACACGAGAATGAACCTCATTGGTTCTTGCTGAAGCTCAAACATGCTGCATAACGAGAATGAACCTCATTGGTTCTTGCTGAAGCTCAAACGTGCTGCATAACACAAAAATGAACCTCATTGGTTCTTGCTGAAGCTCAAACGTGCTGCATAACAAGAATGAACCTCATTGGTTCTTGCTGAAGCTCAAACGTGTTGCATAACAAGAATGAACCTCATTGGTTCTAGCTGAAGCTCAAGCGTGCTGTATAACAAGAATGAAGCTCATTGGTTCTTGCTGAAGCTCAAACGTGCTGCAAAACACGAGAATGAACCTCATTGGTTCTTGCTGAAGCTCAAACGTGCTGTAAAACGAGAATGAACCTCATTGGTTCTTGCTGAAGCTCAAACCTGCTGCATAACACGAGAATTAACCTCATTAGTTCTAGCAGAAGCTCAAACGTGCTGCATAATGAGAATGAACCTCATTGGTTCTAGCTGAAACTCAAACGTGCTGCATAACGAGAATGAACCTCATTGGTTCTTGCTGAAGCAAAAAACGTGCTGCATAACGAGAATGAACCCCATTGGTTCTTGCTGAAGCTCAGACGTGCTGCATAACGAGAATGAACCTAATTGGTTCTAGCTGAAACTCAAACGTGCTGCATAACGAGAATGAACCTCATTGGTTCTAGCTGAAGCTCAAACGTGCTGCAAAACCCAAAAATGAACTCCATTGGTTCTTGCTGATGACCAAGATGGCGGCGCGAGTAGATCGCGAGGCTCAGCGTCTCTCCAGATTCTGCAATTTTGCGGTATTTTTCTTGCTCATCTCGGGTCTGTTCGTACAGAACAGTTGTGCTTTTACATCGTACACCCGTTGTGAGCTTTTGGATATTGGTTTGCGAATTTCCGACAGTTTTATGGACAATCTTCAACTCCTTCCTGAGATCGCTAGGACGCCCGAGGCGATGCGCTCTGCCCGGCCGGGCGGAAGTGCTAGAAGGCGGCGCTGTGATCGTAAACAAAGGCGGGGTAAGCGTGGAGGTCTAAGAGCTAAGCTAAGGCTAACTCCTTACCGGCTCTCTTTACCCAGCATTTTCCTTGCCAATGTACGATCGCTAGTGAACAAAATGGAGGAGATTCGACTCAGCATTACACACAGTAAGAAACTTTTGAACTGTAACGTCCTAATCTTCACTGAAACCTGGTTAAACAGCGGAATACCGGACACCGCTATTGAGCTAGCGGGACGCCACACACTCCGGGCGGATAGAACACTAGATGGCTCCGGGAAGAGCAGAGGGGGTGGATTGTGCATTTATATTAACAAAGCTTGGTGCACAAACTCTGCTATTGTTGGGAGTCATTGTTCAGCTAACCTGGAGTTTCTCATGGTTAAATGTAGACCGTTTTATCTACCGCGGGAGTTCACCTCCACTATTATCACTGCAGCCTATATTCCTCCGGATGCTGATGCCAAGCTTGCTATGAAAGAACTTCACGCAGCCATCAGTAAACAACAGACTGATCACCCGGAAGCTGCGTTTATTGTTGCAGGTGACTTTAATCATTCAAACCTAAAGTCAGTGCTACCCAAGTTTCACCAGCATGTTTCCTGCCACACCAGAGGAAACAAAACCTTAGACCATGTTTACACAAACATGGCTGGCGCTTACGTTGCGACACCCCTCCCCCACCTGGGACAGTCAGATCACCTCTCTTTGTTTCTATCACCCAAATATTCACCCCTCATCAACCGTGTGAAGCCATCAATAAAGACCATCAAGGTGTGGCCTGCGGGGGCAGACTCCACACTCCAGGAAAGGTTTCTACACACAGACTGGAGTGTGTTTGCTTCTCAAGCCACCAGTGGCGCTCACACGGACATTGACTCATTCACTTCCTCTGTATTGGATCATATCAATACCACCATCGACAGTGTTACAACCCAGAAACAGATCACCACATACCCTAATCAGAAGCCTTGGATGAACAGGGAAGTTCGACTCCTGCTGAAGTCACGCAATACTGCCTTCAGATCAGGAGATGCACAAGCCTACAGTACATCCAGAGCAAACCTGAAGAGGGG